>RJWJ010026347.1:0-23099 GCA_004363605.1 Indri indri | reverse complement strand
TGAAGAACATTTGGTTTATTTCCAGTTTGAGGATATTATGAATAAAACCACCATAAAAGCATTTGTATACAGGTTTTTGTTTTTGTATGGACATAAGTTTTAGTTTCACTTTCGTGTATACCTAGACCTGGGATTACGATACCATATGTTAAATAGTTGCTTAACTGACTAACAAAATACCGAGCTGTTTGACTTATTTTCTCTACTATTTTGCAATCATATCCACAGTATATAAAAGTTCAAATTCACCCACTTCCTCACCAGCACTTGGTACTGTCAGATCCACCCTCCTTTTTTCTTTTCCTTTCTTTCTTTCTTTCTTCCTTTAATTATAGCTGATAAGGGTATATCTGACTTTAGTGTTAATTTGCATTTACCTAATGACTACTAATATTGGACATCTTCTTTGTATTTATTTGGCTTCCGTGTGTCTTTTTCAAAGTATTAATATCCGTTCAAATATTTAGCTCGTTTCTTAATGTTTCAAGAATTTTAAAAAAATTGTTCTGGATGCTAATCCTTTATTGTACAGGTACTTTACAAACACTTTCTTTTAGTTTATGGCCTGTATTTTCATTTCCTTAGTGATGTCTTTAAATAAAAAGATTCACTGAGGCAAAACTGTCATACAATAAGCTATACATATTAAAAGTATACAATTTGATATGTTTTGACATATGCATACACCTGTGAAACTATACTACTCTTGAAATAATGAACTATCCATCACCCTCAAATATATATCCTCATGTCGTGAGGAATGGATCCTTTTTTATCCATCCCTCATGGACCTCCACACCACACTCCCCCCATCCTTAGGCAACCAGTGATCTACTTTGACTATAGATTTGCACTTCCCAGCTATATACCCATATAATACAAAAATTAACTACTAATTAGTTCCGAACCTAATGTTTATTCTGAGGAACACTTACGTCTCAATTTTATAAAATATGCCTACATATGTTAAGTTGAGTCAAACGAAGACACATTTCTGGCCTACACTCCAGTAGAAGACATTTAAGCGTAGTGTTTGCAGCATGGGCTTCGGAATCAGACAGAATCCAGCTCCGGTGTTACTTCCTTCGAGTTGGGGATATGTGACCTCAAACAGGATACTTAACCTTCTCAAGCCTTTTGTTTTTGCATTTCTTAAATGAGAATAATACATACTTAACAGAGGTGTGGTGAAAACTAAGTCATCTGATTTATGTATGTCTTTGAATTATGAAAAACAAAGTTAAACTTCAACAGGCATTTGCTGTAATCCTGTTTTATGGAAGGCACTATCCATTAAAGGCAGAGCAGTCCCGAAATGATTTCCGTAAATCTTTGCCTTCAGAAATCTAACAACTGGATTAGGGATTTTGGAATTAGAAATACATCTTGAGCTTTCCTAAAGTGTTTAAAATTTCTGTGATGATGGAAACAAGTATTCCAGAGACTAAGTCAGAAAATGTGTGCAGTAGCCAGTAATGGTTAGGGATGTTCATTATTTTTATTTGAGAGAAATCAAGTCTCCATATTCTGTGATACAAAGCATGTAAAATTTAATAAGTTTCCAACCCTTAATCTTGCATAGGATTTGACTTCAGATTCTGAGCACTATAACGTCATTTCTCTTCATTTAATGAGAAACTCACTCACTTCTTCCCTCACTCTTTTTTTTCCTGTCTCTAGCAAATAGTTTATGATACAAGCTAAAGACTAATTTCATTATTTGCATTTATCCAGTTACTCAAAACTGTGTGTAGTGGAATGATGAAGCTAAAAGCCCTTGTTTAGCAAACACCTGACTTTCGATCTGATGCTATGTGGAAAAATTAAAGAATTTCAAATTATCTACTCAAGTAAGATTGGTAAGTAGGCTCCCAGGAATGCTCAAAGGTTTTAAAATGTCTTTGAAAAATACTGTTTTTTTCATATCAAATTGTATTTCTTTTACTCCTCAACTTCCCCCTGCTGAGTTTATAGTCAACATATTTCTTGGCAAAGTCTCCTGGTGGGAGTCTATTGTGCCAATTAGTGAATAAACATTTCGGAAAAAGAAGAGAAGCAGAATCTATGGAGTCATTGGTTTTTCTCATTAGATTATAAATATATTTTTCTTGTTTATTGCTGAATGTAGAACACAATGTTTAAAACCTACCCCTTCTCTTTTGCCATTTTTTAAATTTTTTTAGGGTATATTTTTAAAAAATGAGATTTAAATAAACAAATCTAAGGAATAGTATTAAGTGAGGACTATCGTTTGGCCCATGTGGTGCACTGAAATTCTACATTTAGTGCTAGGCTTTGGGACAATGGTATTGGATAATTTGTGAAATGCACTTCTTGAGGTAGGTTAGGGGACAGAAAACTTCCTTATTTGTTTTAAGCAATATTAGCATAAACTACCTATTGATAAATATATTTCAAATAGTGGGTCAAAAAAACGGATGGAATAATTAAACATCGATAAAGATTATCTTCTGTCAACATAACAGATTAAAAGGCACTCAAACTTGCTACCTAGCCTTGGTTTCTGCATCTGTAAAATGGGGCTATTGATGGCTATTAAATGAGAATTGAATGAGATAATTAATGTAAAGCATTTACACATAACATGAAATAAACATGGATCTCTATTGTTTTCTGTGACATCAGATGATTAGAGAAGAATAAAGATTTCAGAAAAACATAAGGAAATATTTAAAATATTGAATTGTACAATGTTCGGAAGATTGTATTTCATCCTGAAGAGATGTAAAATCTTAATAGCCGATATGCTGGTTACATATTATAATGCAATTGAATATAATTCAATAAGTAACTAGTCAATTTGAAATTCTCTAGGGAAATTAATTACTCTCTCCAAATTTACTCTTTCGACAGTAATTAGTAAGGTAGCTTTATAAAATTGGGATTTAAAGATGGCCATAGGAATGAGGCTATCCTGTACATAAGTATATTTATTAGTTCATTTATTTATGATACATAGAGGAATGAAAAATAATGATCATAGTTCAAAGTCAAGGGACTTTACAGTATGCCTTTACCATCAACAATCTATCTTTAATAATGAAGATAGAGTAATCAAGTGTCATATATGGCAAAAATGGGGTAAAATTAAAAAGAAATGGAAATTGTTTTTAGATCCTTAATTTCAATTGGTGTTCTTATTCAAAATATCTGAGCATCTTCCATGGGAAATGATGGACTTGTCATAAAAGAGATTTCAAAACCTTTCCACAGTTTTCATCTCTAGAGTAGTTGTTTTGACAACCAAGTCTTTTCAAGGTAACACCTACTCTAAATAATTGTCATGGATTTTCTCTACCCTAATGGAAACTTCTTCAAACAAACTAGCCTTATTTTAAGATTTGTGAAATGCCTCTATTTTTTTCTGCTTTGTATCCAAGAAGATCTTTGTCTCCATATTCTGTTTCTTAAGAAAAAACTAAATGTCTTCTAAAAAGACATAAAAATCTTGGGAAACATTGCTGTTAAGGAGTTTGTTTGGAAATCATGTTTCCAGAGGGGCTCCCTCTTTCCTAGTTGTGCATGGGTATTCCATTTCCTCCGTTTCTCAGCAGGTATTTTTGCTTCAGCTTTTTACCTTAGCTGAATGGTAATTGTATACATGTGTTTGGTTATTTTTAACAGCTATTTTAAACAGCTGTATCTCCATATGTCAAGTAAATAGTGCAGAGACTATTTTCCAATGTTTTCTGAATTGTTTTGCAAAATACTCTAAACAGTCTTCAGAAGATAAAAGCTGTTTAATAGACAGCTGGGTATATTGAAACAATCTTTTCTTAGTAAGCCACATCATGTTATACAGGAGGATAGGTACTGCAATGTCTTTTTACATATGAGCTTCCTATAAGACATTTATCTATGTCTGGGACTCTATGGTAAGATGTCTGCCTCATGTCTTATATTCCTTTAAGCCAGAACTTGAATGCCATGTAAATATCATGATGGTATTAATAATCACACTCAAAAATCCTCTGGAACCCAGAGTGTGCATTAGGTGTTAATGGCAACTTATGCTTTGGCAGAAATCCCTTACATATCGGTGCATTTAACTTACCTATTTTGGCTTAACCTATGTAGAAAGCATCATATCATCAATCTTAAAAGGTGCCATAATATTGCTGATTTTTTTTCCCAAATAAGAATGCTTTTTAAAATTTTTCCCTGTCCTTGTTGCCATTCTCTGACATTATGTTGGAAACTTGATAAACGCATTTTAATTTTGTGAATCTTCAAAATTCTTCACTAGAAGATACATTTTAATATGTAGAGCTTAATAAAAATAATGATAAAAATGGTAATGACAATAATAACAACTAGCTATCTAGCTTCAACTGTGTTCAAAATACTCTACTTGGTACCTTGCATATATTATCTCTAACCTGACAAATAACTTACCATTTAATGGATTAAGGATTTTAGCAATAATACTAGTTTATTTTTATTCAGTATATTTCAAGTTCCAGTCTTCAGGCTATGTATCTTACATGCACTATCTGGTTTAATCATTATGAGAATCCTATTTTATAGAAAAGAAAATCAAGACTTAGAGAGATTAAGTCACAAGAGACTATCCCAGGCAATCCAAACTTACATGCCTCCTACCCTCTGGCAACTTTTCTGCTCCTGGTGTCTCACATGCACCACATTTTAGTGTGAACACCTGATGGGTGTAACACACTACAGCCCAGAACTCCCAAGGTCAGGTGATTCCCTACCTCAACCTCTTTCACATTGGCCAGCACTGAGGGCCCCCCAGTAATCTCATGCAAACACAACCAGACAGTGCTTCATCTCCATACCCTTACACCCAGGACTTACAGGTTGCCTCTAAGGAATGACACTCACCAGATCTGCTCTGCACCACACATACATAAATCAGAAATGCTGGGAAATTATCAGGCCGTAGGACAAAATGTTGAGCAATGGGAGAGTTTTATGGGTGGGTATATGGTTTTATCTTCCTTCTTTAATGTGGATTGTCCTGAAAAGCAGATGTTTTTTTTAACAGATTTTTAGAAGATGTTCTGAAAAATAAAATGAATCATTTTTCTTGACCACAAGGGCTGGCCAGCATTCTTTTATTGGTTATTCCTCCTTCCTTATGGGCTGAATTGTATCCCCCCGCCACCCCAAATTCATAGATTGAAGTCCTAATCCCCAGGACATGACAATGTACCCTATTTGGAGATAGGGCCTTTAAAGAGGTAACTAAATTAAAGTGAGGTCTTAAAGTGGGCCCTAATCCAATCTGGCTGGTGTCCTTATAGGAAAAGAAGATTAGAACACACAAAGGGACACCAGAGATAATGTACACTCAAAGGAAAGACCATGTGAAGACACAATGAGAAGGCAGCTATCTGTAAGCTAAGGGGAGTGGTCTCAAAAGAAACCAAATCTGTAGGCAACTTGATCTTGGATTTTCAGCCTCCAAAAATGTGAGAAAGTGAATTTCAATTGTGTAAGCAGCCCAGTTTGTGGTATTTTATGATGGCAACCCTAACAAAGTAACATACCCCTTACCCCTCATCCGTGCATCCTTGGATTGTATTATACTTTGCAAAAGAGTGGTAATGCCTAAGACATAGCTTCAGACCCTGTTTACTGGATAAACTAGTCTAAGACTAGTGGTAAGAACAAAACCTGTGTTACAATATCTAATGGCTAAAATGAAATCTCATCAAAAACTGATTTCTATGCATCTGTATCACCAGAGATAATTGACAATTTTGATGAATTATCATACATAATTAAATAATTTCTCTACTTCTACTGTCATTTAAAATAGGGAAATCAAGCAGAGCTAGTAGAGTTTTATTCACATTTTGTAAATCATTTCACTTATGGCTCCAAATTTCTATGTGGGAGAAAAATAAAAACACCTAGGAAGATTTTGCTTTACATCAGTGCCTAACTGAAGTGTGATGGTTTACTTTAGAGTTGGTATAATTAAGGAAATTAAAAAATAATAACAGAACTAGCTAAAATAAACAGTGTGGGCACCACCAGTGTTTTACATAAGAGAAGCAATATTTGAGTAATGTACCATCCACCCACACTCTTCTGCTGTCTACTTCTTCTTTGAAAGTACCATGCAGGAAAATGAATACATCCTATAACTTTTCTATTTTGTCCTTAATTTTCACTCCCAAGCTTTTGTATATTCAATTCCAACCCAGTTCAGCCCTGCATTTAAAAAGTTTTGGAGGATAAGATGGAGATCCCCTTTTTTCTGAGAGCAAGAGCAGGAGTGACTTACAGTATTAATCTACCAATCTCTAAGAATCCCTGGGAAAAAGGCTTATGTTTCAATGGCAACTCTAATTTCATAATTAAGATAATAAATTTCTTCAGGACTGGAATAGTAATCTGTGTTTTAAAATCACTGGTTTCTAACTATCTCATAGATAAGGCAATAAAAAAATTGTTTATCTTAGTCCATTTTGTGTCACCATAACAGAGTATCACAGACTGAATAAAGAACAGAAATTTATTTCTCATAGTTCTGGAGGCTGAGAAGTCCAAGATCATTTTTCTGGCTGGTTCAGTTGTTCTGGTGAGGGCTGCATCCTTGGAGGAAAGAAATACTGTCTCCTTACTGGCAGAAGGTGGAAGGGCAAGAGAGCTGAATGCTGCATGAAGTCTCTTTTATAAAGGCCTTAATCCCCTAGGCCGGCGCGGTGGCTCACGCCTATAATCCTAGCACTCTGGGAGGCCAAGGCGGGTGGATCGCTCAAGGTCAGGAGTTCGAGACCAGCCTGAGCAAGAGCGAGACCCCGTCTCTACTGAAAAATAGAAAGAAATGATCTGGACAACTAAAAATATATAAAGAGAGAAAAAATTAGCTGGACATGGTGGCGCATGCCTGTAGTCCCAGCTACTCGGGAGGCTGAGGCAGAAGGATCGCTTGAGCCCAGGAGTTTGAGGTTGCTGTGAGCTAGGCTGATGCCACGGCACTCACTCTAGCCCAGGCAACAAAGCGAGACTCTGTCTCAAAAAAATAAATAAATAAATAAATAAATAAAGGCTTTAATCCCAATCGTGAAAGAGAAGCCGTCATTACCTAATAACCTCTTAAATGCTCCCCCTTTTAATATGATCATATTGGTAACACCTGAATTTTGGAGGTGCCACATTCAAAACATAGCATTCAGTCCCTGGCCCCCCAAATTCATATCCCTCTCACACAGAAAATACATTCATTCCATCTCAATAGTCCCAAAAAGTGTTACCTTATTCCAGCATCAACTTTAAAGTCTGTGTCTAGAGTCTCATCTAAACATCATGTGGGTAAGAAGCAAAGGTGTGTTTTATCGTGAGGCAAATTGTTCTCTAGCTATAAACCTATGAAATCAAACAAATTCTGTGTTTCCAAAATATAATAGTGGGATAGGCATAGGACAGACATTTCTATTCCAAAAAAGAGAAATAGGAATGAAGAAAGGTGTAATAGATCCCAAGTAAGTCCAAAACCCAATAGGGCAAACAACATTAAATTTTAAGGCTGGAGAATAATCTTCTTTGACTCCATGTCCACCTTCTAGACACACTGGGATGAGGTTTAGGTCCCCAAGACTCCTGAAGGCCCTGCCTCCATGGAATGGCTGGGCACATCCCATATACCACAGTTCTCACAGTCAGGTGCCTGCGGCTCTCTCAGGCTGGTGTTGCACATGGATAGCTCTATGAGTCTGGGGTTTTGGAGTGGTCCTGCCCTCATGGCTCCACTAAGCATTGCCCTAGTGAGCGCTCTCTGCAGTGTCCCTGATCCCACGGCTCCACTGGGCATTGACTTAGAGGGGACTTTGGCATGGCTCTGCTCCTGTGGCAGGTCTACCTGGTCCTTGAAGCACTTTGAGTCATCTTTGAAATTTAAGTGGAAGAAGACATGACTTCACAGGTCTCGCAGTCTGTGCATGAACAATTAGCACTATGTAGATTCCTCCAAGGCTCACCCATTTGTCTTACTGAGGAGCAAGCCAAGCCACATTTGGGCCCACCTGACCACAGCTGTGTCAGCTGAGGATTGCTTTGCCAGAATGTGGGGAGCAGGGGCTTGAGGTGGCCTGGCCAGTGAGGTCCAAGTTCTAACGATGTCCTGGGCCCCTTCCTTGAAACCATTCTGTCCTCAAGGTCCTGGGCCCCTGTGCCTATGATAGTCTTAAGATTTCTGAAATGCCCTGGGGTAAGTTTTCCATTTTGTTGACAAATAGCACCTGGCTTCATGTTATTCATATCAATCTTCTTATCAAATGATTGCTTCGGCACACCTTTGGTTTCCTCTCCTAAACATGCTTTTTTATTCTTCATGGGCAGGATGAGAATCTTCCAAATCTTTACATTTTGCTTTCCTTTTAATTATATGTTCCATCATTAAATCATTTTTCTCTTTTTGCATTTTCCTAGAAGCAGTTAAGAGAGGTCATGCAGCACCCTAAACACATTGCTGCTTAGAGATTTCTTCCACCAAATATCCTAATTCACCACTCTTAAGTTCTGCCTCCCACAAAGTTTTAGGTCATGGACATAATTCCGCGACGTTCTTTGTCACTTTGCAACACCTATGGCCTTTATTTCAGTTTCCAATACCTTGTTTTTCTATTCTGTCCAAGACCTCATAAGAATAGTCGTCGCTGTTGTGGCCACTTTAGTAATCTCTAAGAACAATGAAACTTTTCCAACAATACTTCTCTTCTTCTGAGCTTTCACCAGAAGTACCCATTATGCTCTGTTCATTCTCAATCTATCCTTTACTGCCATCCACTAGTGCTGACTTAACATCTCCCAATCAAACCTATAATTTCAAATGGTAGAAATGTGGCTTAACAACATTATGTAAAGCAGATTAAGATGTTTTAATAATCATCTTCACATGAGTGAACTCTCTCTCTCTCTCTCTCTCTCTCTCTCTCTCTCTCTCTCTCTATATATATATATATATATACACACACACACACACACATTTGATTTTTGCTAAAAATGTTTGTGCAAGCTTAGACCTTAGGCCTTAGGTCTCATCAAAGACTGTCTGGTGTTGATAATAAAGGCATACTTCTCATGAACAACTTAAACTTTTACCAACATTATTTTTCTTTTCTACAAACTAGACTATATAGAAAGGATAATGATGGCAATTGAGAAGGTAAGCAAAACCCAATGTATGAGGAATAGATTAAGGAATTGCAGTATAAACCAGAAAGGCAAGTCAAGTCACAGGGAAGATTGGAGAATGGCCCTTAAATATTTTACTGTTGTCATTGTAAGAAAGTTTAAACCTATGCTGTTTGGTCCTGAAAGCACAATTAGGAAGAGAGTAACCATTTACTGAAGCAGGATTTTGCTTCGACATAGAGTTATACTTTCAGAGAGCACTCTGGAAGTGTTCAACCCTTGGCTGAGATTATAGAGAATATTCAAGCAATGAATTGGTGTTTAGTTTGGATTACCTCTAGGGTTTCATTCTATCTTGAGACTCTATTGTTCTACATATGTATTTCCTACTTCTAAAGCCCCGAAATAAGGAGATATATTTTTGAGTGTGTGATTAATACATCACTGTTTGGGATAGTTTCAAGTTTATATGTTTATGATTTAGAACTTCTTACTCTTGGGAGATGGCTAGAATAGAGAACATCTTGAATTAATATTCTAGACCAAAAATGATTGCAAGTAAAATTAATCTTAAACTCATGTAAAGAGCATTGGTTAAATTATTCTCAAAATTATGTAGTGGAAGAAGGAATATATGTGATTATAATTCATCCATATTTCTGCACATATGTATGATGATTTATAAACTATCCATAAACTGAGCTACAAAACATATATCAAGGGAAATATGCAAGTCTACATTTTACGATAGGTTTCAGAAAGCTGTAAAACCTCAAGTGGCTCCAGAGATCAACATTTGACTGCATTTTGTTTATAATACAGTATTATTAAAAAGTCAGCCACTAGCAAGACAGCCTAGGCTGATATCACACAAATATTACCATTTGTACTTAGCAATTGACATCCTTCTCTGGCTGTCGAAATACACTTGATCTTATAAACACTTTTGCTTGTCATTGTATGGGAAGTCAAACAGGTACAAGGCGAAGCTTGGAATATCTCTTCTTTCAATATCACACCAATTCATTTATTTGTCTGAAAAAAATGCAGAATGTAAAATGTGTTTGAGAGAGGGGACACATTTGGCAGTGTGACTAGTGTGCTGAAAAACTGAATTACATATTGCCCTAAGAGACATGAATGGTTTGCAACAGTTAAGTGGAAAGAGAAGTATGGATCTGTCACTTGTGGATTTGGGTAGCACTTGGATTCCAGAATTAGAGCCTCCTGAAGAGGGCTCGAGAACATCACCTCATGATGGGAAGACTTTAGCTTGCAGTTATCTGTTGACCTCAATGGGGAGGCTGACATTTCCTTTGTAAGTGTGCTTAGTTAGTCTGCCTGGGCTAAAATGGACTTAATAAAGACTAAGTTCTGTATGTTTCTTAGACAGAAGAGTACAAATAGGAGTGGGAGTGAGGTGGCATCTTCCAGGTGCCTCAGCAGAATCATGCGACCTGCTTATTTCTATTAATAGTCTACATGGAGTAAGAACAACTCTTCTTCCACTTCTTCAGTGTTTGCCACTCAGAGAACTTCAAATTAAAGGCCTAAGTACTATTACAATATGTGGGCAACAAATAATAATAACCCATTAAAGCATCTCAATAGCACGTAGGAAATTAAAAAATGGGAAAAACTATTCAGTGATGGCTAATGTCAGAATGGTAATTTTGGGGAAGAGGATATTGACTTTGTGAGGAAATAAAAGAAGCTTCTAGGATGATTGTTCTCCATCTAAATCTGTGTATTGATTGCAATTTAATGATTTTATTTACATATTAAATAAGTACACACATAAATATGTAAAAATTGATTTAGTAGTTCACTCACAATTATATACTTTATATGTTATACTCCATTGTAAAGTCAGGAAGGAAAACTAATAAAAGAATTAGAGATTTTAGATTACAGATTCAAATATAGCCCTCTATATTGTCTCCACAATATACCTCCTTCTAAAGCTAAAAACATGATTTTCCATTAAAGCAATTCAGTACATAGATAGAAGAACATGGTCAACCTACATATAAAGAGATAAAAATCATGAAGAAAGAGATGGCACTTGTATATATCTAGGAAATTTAGTATCTCTAACAGACATTCCAGAAGTAGAAAAGAAGCATAAGGAAGATATAATTTAAAAAATAGAAACATACATTCCCTGAGCTTAAGAAAGGCCTGTGTCTGTAAATTAAAAGGGCTTATAGAATTCTAGAGTCCTTGCAGTTTTTGAACTCTGAGGATAGAAAGAGCATGTCCAAACACACAGAGCAATTTGCCTACAATAGAGAAATGAATTAGATCATGATACTGAAAACAAGAAGATAGGGTTTATACCTATAAACTATTTAGAGCAAAAAGAATCTCTCCCTAGACTCTTTCCAACCAATGTATTTTCCATCTGTCAGGACAAAAAGAAAATTCTGAAGTCCTTCTGGCTATTTAACTGAAACAATGGGTGCTTTTAACTGCCTTTCAAGTATAATGTATTAGGAAGAACTGGAGACTCCTGTTTACTGAGAACCTACCATCTTCCAGGACGTGGCCAGCATTTTCACATGCACCTATCTAGTCATCAAGGCTCACTGAGGCAGAGTTAAATAATTTCCTACATGTACATGAACTATCAAGTTTGAGGCAGGAATCAAACCCAGATCTGTATAAATCAGCTTTACCCTTAACTCTACCTTGATGGGATCTCAGCTCATGCCCTTCCCCACCAAAATGTCATACCCCACTGCTGATGTTTTAATTCCTTGATCATTTTGAATATAGGCTTCGGCCCCTGCTGAAATTCAACTAACTCTAGAAATGATCATACTTTCAGCAATCTGACATTTTTACCTAAGAGGAAAAAAGTGGGATAAGAAAATAATAGATTTTGACAGAAGAGTATAGAAAAAGAATATTCATTGGTCAGTAGGTCTGGTGAAATCCCATACTATGCTTTTACTTAAGTAAGATTCTCACAGATGGGAAAACAAAATATGTTCTGCATCTTCTGTATGCCTCATTTATCAAAGTTTCTGAGTTTAGACAATTCTTGGCCTGACTTGATGCTAATTTAGTTTCTCAAAATGTAGAGATTACCGTTTACACTGGACCTAATGTTGACCAACACATACAAATTGTTTGTTGAATTGAAAATAAAAGAAAAATCAGGGAGGAGTAGATTGGCTTCTTCCTAGTGAATAGGATATTCCTAGTGATTTATATAGGTTGTGCTTGTACAAAAATATGTTTTAGATAAGGCACTGGGTGTTTTCAATTATATGTCCACAGCTGGAGCATTGTCAAAATAACATCAAATTAGGCAACAAATACATAATTTCTCTGTGGGAGAATAGTTATGAATGTTTAGAAAAGTGTCAAGGTCAAAAGAGTTGATATGGACTGATACATGTCCAATATGACTATAATCTTATCTTTATCTTCATTACCACCAGCACAATCATCCTCTTCCTTCTCCTGTCTCCCTCCTCATCATCATTATTGCCAGAAAATTCACTGGAAAAAAACCTCCAAAGGAAAAGCAACATGGGAAAGTATTTTAGTAATAAGTTAGACAGGATTTCTCTAGTTCTCAGTGTTCAATCTGAATTGTGCTATATAATTTTTTAATTACTTTTACAGATATTTGCCTGTAAAACATTTACCCCAAATGTGGTGGGTTTCAAGTTTATTTGGCAGGGAGACCCTTTATTTTTACTCCCTAAAATGAAATCTTCCATGAAAATCCAATACTTGTAACAGATAATGTGAGATGCTCTCAGTTTGCATTGGTATGGGGCTCTCCTCCCCTCAATTTTTCTCAGCTGTAGAATTTGCAAGCTAAATTCAAGCTTTTCTTTAAACTTCATTTCTAAATTAATTCTTTTTTTGGCTCCCCTACTCCCTAGCACCTCAGAGTACCATAGTTTTCCCAGAAACTGGGAAACTTGCACATCTTCAAATTTAACCAAGGTTTTGTATGACTCTGATATCCTGCATTCCATGGGCCAATTTTAATCATTAAATTCCAGGAACAAATCCAAAAGAGTATTAGTAAGAGTCAAATCTCTTTGTCTCTCTGCTTCTGGAGAATGTGTCCTCTTTTTGTTTTTGTGTTTCGTTTATTTTTCATTTGGCACAAATGCTATTTGAAAACACTTTAAATTTTGTAGTTGCTTTTTCCGAAGGCAATTTGTTTCAAGTATATTATCCTATGAATTAAAAAAACCCAATATGTATGTCAAAGGAAATTGTACCTCTATGTCTGTGATTAATTCATACTAAAGTCATCAAAATACAGTCATGTTAGAATCATTTGATGTCCAAGTGCCCTTTTATGAGGTATTTCAGTCTTTTCCTTTTTAATCAAGATTTCTTTTTTTAAATCCAGCTATAAATAGAACTCAACTACTAAAAAAGCTTTGGGTTTGCATTGAAATGTGAAACCTTATGAAATCAGGGAGATTTCAAGTATGTTCTTGTCTATCAATAATTCAGATTATTCTCTGAAATATAATTCAATGCTTTTAAGATTATAAAATTGGTTCATTTATCTTGAGGGTAAGAGAATTAATGAAGTGATACCTGGCCAAGCAATTTCAATTCAGAGGCTGACTCTAACAGTGTGATTCATATTTGTCATTATTGTTGGTCATTGTATTTACTTTTATAGGTAAGATGAATCTGGTTTTAATTTATTATAGTTGCATTCACTGTATTGCCATACTGAATCATCGGGACAGATATTGCCATATGATTCACATATCCCTGAAATTCTGCCTTTTTATTGACCAAAGCATGGTAAATCTTTAGATTTTTTTTTGAATGTGCATGTGGGATTACTCCATAATTAATTTTTATTAGTTACAATTATTGAGAGCTATGTGCCCGCCACTGTATTAAGTGCTTAAAAAACATATTTTCTTTTACTTTTAAAACAACTCTGTAAGCTAGATATTATACCCAGTAGACCATTAGTTAATAACAGCTCTTGAATCTAAATCTGGGGCTGTTTTCATTCCTCTCCACCATTTGTCACGAGCTGCACTAGACAGGGTCTAGAATTTGCAAGCTAGATACTAGCTTTTCCTTAAACTTCATTAATTTCTACATTAATTCTGTAGTCTTACTGACCTTACTCTTTTCCTACTTAATGTAATAATTTGATAATAATATTTGAATATTCAAAGGTTTTAAATAAATATAAAATGCTTTGCCATCTACTTTCTTAGATGAATATTCCAAGAAGCCTTTTTAGAAGGCCAGAAAGGGTATTCTTACTATTTATTTACTACTATTTTTTTTACTACTATTTTTTCCAGAGCAGAAATTGAGGTTAACAAAAGACAAATTGCCTCCCTAAATCATAAAATTAACAAATAGTAAAGCTAATGCGTAATCAAGGCTTCAGATGAATGGGTACTGCTCTTGCCATCGTATTCCACAGCCTGGATAAATCAATTTTTTAAATTATATTTAATAGTATATCAGATCTCTCTGATAAATATAGTATACTATATACTAAATCTATCTTTCCACGTATACATATAAATATTGTATATGTATATGTATAGATATAGTATACAACATTACATTGACTGCCATTCTATATTAAATATGTAATTATAATATGTAAAATAATATTGACTACAAAAATAAATATGCTAGGTATTTATTATCTATCTCCTTCTTTGCTACATGACTTATACAATTCTTATACAAGTCTATTAAATCTCATTAGATACTATTAAACACATAAGTAAACTAAGAACCAGAGAAGTTATTTGCCCAAGGTCACTAGGAGAGTAAGACAGATTTTAACATACGTATTTATTTCTTAGTTCTAAAAACATTTAACGTTTCGTGAAAGCATATTTTATGCACTTTCTGTCTTTCCATAGCAATTGTGCTAAAATGTTCCAGTTCAGGTTGAAGCTTTGCTAGCGATAGTAAAGATGAGTTAATTTACTTAAAAGATTTTTCTTACTTCTTAAATTTGCAGGGGTCATCTGTCTGTCTAACAGCCATGGAAAAGTCAATATTCATTTTTTTCTCCTGTTTCCCAAGAGACCTATGCTTCCACTACCCTTTATTTGCTAATGTTTTACTATGCTCCACAACAATTAGACTCAAAGAAGGTAAAGCCAATGCCTTCTGTGCAGTATTAAGTGCCTTGAAAATCTCACAAATGATATCCTGAAAGTGATGCCTGTGTTTGCTCTGCTCTGGACCCATTCCAACCCACCACCCCTCCTCGCCACCACACACATTTCACATACACACATACACTGCACTTTATGCCTCTCTTAATTGAGGAAAGAATGATCATTATCATATTGATTCTGGCCAGGGCTGCAGTATAGAGTGAATTGGCCATTAGATAACCTTGATTTTCAGCCTTTGTAAACTAATTATATCTATTAATCATGCAAGCTCCGGAATCTGTCCCTTCCAGTAAAAATGTTGCCAAAGAGCAACTTAGACTTTTTTTAAAATTCCATTTGCTACCTCCCATTTATTTCTATCCATACAAATCTTCATTTGTCTAGCCTATCCAGGATAAATATTTCAAAAACAATTATTTACAAAAGAACCAACGTGAAAACAATTATATTTAGTTTAATTAGGCACTTAAAGATTTTAACAACAAAATGAAAAAATATGTATGAAGTTACAAGAAAAATAATAGAAGTTATCCAAACTAGAAATGCAGATTTGTGGTGAAATAGAAATAATGCATCTTTACAATGCTTTGCCTTTAATCCAAGGCATTAAAATCTGCATAAAAATGATCTGATCACTGTTTCATCAAGGTGTTTCTTGTTTATTACTTAAGTAGTATTGCCGATAATAACATTTGTTCATAGTGTCTATTATTTATTGAGCACTTACCAAAGGATAGATATGTGTAATCCCTGTTCTGTGATAAGTGGGAAGCCTGTGATTTAGAGCCACATTAAAAGCCTTTAGAACCTTCCACCTTAACCTTTATAACAAAATCAGCCACGAAGATTTCTAGACTGGTCATCAAGAACCGTGAAGAACAGAATTGTTTTCCTTTTTCGTGAACCCCTCCATGACCTAATGACTAAAATTTCAAATGATAAATATTCCAACTTCAATTCTATCATGTAAAAAAAGTCTAAGTGCTCTTTAACATTAAATTATCCAGAACTAAATGGTCCAGTACAGTAGCAACTGGACATGTGACTGTTTACATAAACTCCAGGGAGTGTACTTAAGGAATGAAAATTTTATTGTATTTTAATTAATTTTAACTTCAAACATTGAAATATTGTGTTTTTTCAATGTTAAGCACATCTTTGTTGTTTTGATAGGTCTGTATTTTACTTTAACCATTGTATTATGAAAGGCATCATTGTGGTATTAGTGTGTGCGAGTTAGGTCCTTTTATTTACTGTTGCATATAAATATATCACTGATGTAGTAATCGTGAATCGGTTAATTTAATCAAATTTTTCTATACGCTGAGATAATAGCATTAAGTGTTTATTTAAATAATTTATACAGAAGGTGAGTTATAATGATATCTATGTAAATTGTAATTGGTAGTTAAATTAAAATACTAATTTTTAGTTATAATTATTTTTCTAGTTTAAACAATAAGTATAGGCAAATTTTTACATTTTTAACAAAAACCTACTACTGATGCAGAAGCAGAATTATGTGACAATACAGAAGCTAATATTATGACCTGAAATGCAGAATAAAAGTGATGAGTACAAGGTATGTCACAAATTTCACCATGATGCATGCTGCAATTTGCTGTCAAACAGCAAAACCAATAAGCAAAATGTTCTTGTTTATTGATCAAAAAAGAGAAAAAAACCTAATGATAATAAGGTAGAAAATGTTAAGAAGCATTTTCAGCAAGTACACAGTGATTTTGATAAAAAGTTTCCTCTCAATAGTCAAAAAAAAATAACTTAATTTCCTGAAATTAAAATAATCATCAACGATATTACTTAAATGGCTTTTAGCCACTTAAGCTTATAACTGAGTTTGTAACTTGGGCCACCTAGAAAGTTATTTAGATTCTTGTACAAAGAAAAAAAAAAAAGAAAAAAAAACTTCGTTTGATGGAGACATGGTAAATGAAATTATTATTTCA
This sequence comes from Indri indri, assembly GCA_004363605.1. Taxonomy (NCBI): domain Eukaryota; kingdom Metazoa; phylum Chordata; class Mammalia; order Primates; family Indriidae; genus Indri; species Indri indri. The sequence goes on along the minus strand of RJWJ010026347.1, from coordinate 5,845 downwards.
GTTATGAAATTTTGTAGAATATTATGAAGAAATTCAAACTAAAATGAATTTTTTTTGCAAAATGTGAAAAATCTTTAGTTAAGCCAATTTCCTGTAGATTATAGACCTTATTAACAATATCAAGCATCAATTAACTCAAAATTTCAAAAATTGCAAGTACTTCTTTTGAGATTTCCATTAGTTGTGTAATATAAAAGACATTGCCCAACTAATACTTTGGGTACATTTTGACTAAAAAGACTTCCAAATGTATGAAGAAAGTTTCTAAATTTTCAACCTAGAAAAACTGCATTTGTGATGTAGATATTCTTAAATCTTTTATACATATCAAAAAATAATTTCAAGTAGATAGAGAAAAAAAATTTTCTATCACAATGGACTGTCTCATTGCTTTGTTTCATTACATGATGCACATTAAAAATACTTTTTCTCAGTTTTCTGAAAGAGATTGTTTTCTTAAGTATCACAGATACTGTTGTTAAACTGTTAACTACATAGAAGAAAATGTTATGAATGCTATGGAACTATTAAAAAAATTAACGATCTCATGCTCTTCAATAATGTTTTTGTAAGTGAGTCATAGAAGACTTTTACAAAAACAACAGCAAGAATATTTTCTTGATTTCCTGAGAAGTTAGAAGTTTCTGAAAAATTCATAATGTACTTATTATTTGTATGCCATTAATGTAATATCATGTTCAATCAAGAGTGATGGTGAATCTATGAAATATTTTGCTCCAGGAACTCTTGGTCCTGGTTGTATGATTTCACCATAATCAAGTAAATTATGCAAATATTTTGCCGATTCCCAGACCATGGTTTGATTCGTATTTTGTCTTAATAATCTCTATATTCTATAGACCCAGTTACAAATACCAATCCAAATCTCATAAATGAGAATCATATCATGACTGAAAAGTAGAAAAAGATTCTATTTCCCTGTGCCAATGCCTTTCACAAAATGTCAGAGACAATAGAATATTCTTCTTAAAGGAAGTCACATCATATGAAAGACCCAAAACAGCTTTTCCCAAGGTGAATGCATTTCAGTCATAAAGTGATTCTTTGTGCTCCTATATGGTGTCAAAGAAAAATAAGAGGTAGAAAATAAAGAAAAGGAAAAGCCTAAGATCTATAAACTAATACCGATTTGTGGAATTAATTAGCATTCTAGCCAAATATTTAAAGCAACAATTTTCCTAATAATGTCTTAGACCTTCTCTGCTTTATGGGCTGGATTTAATAGACGTTGCAGCTGATTTTTCCAGGAGTTAAAATATTCTGAAATCCAATGTTAAGTCAGTAATGGCCAAACAACTTATACAGACCAAAGATTACCTCCAATTTCCATGTTTATTGCCATTAGATGATTTTTCTTTTAGAGTGTAGTAAACTGTGACTTAGAGGGTTTATGGTTTATCTCCTCATTTGCCTATAAATAAAATTCATCCTAATAAAAGCAACAGTAAATAATGATTATTATGATAGTATATCATTTGTATTGATCATTTACTGCTTTCCACGTACTCTTTAAGTGTTTTACACTTAAAAATTCATCCTTCAAGGCCTGGTATGAGTCTCACTTCCTTCATGAAATCACCCCACTATCACTCAATAGCCTTCTATACTTTTGCCTTGTTAAACAAATATCAATGTTTTATTATATTTCTCCTTCTAGATTTTAAGTTCCTCTAAAGCAGGTTTATATCTTATATTTTGAAGACAAGAGTGGGATCGTATCTACCACTTAATACCTGTTTTCTTATTGGAGCCTCCATTTTCTTTTTGGATAATGTGGGAATAATCATGTCTTAATTTTTCGTGAGAATTAAATATGAACATAGGTAAAGCACCTGGAACAGTACATATGGCAGATGCTAAATAAATGTTTATTGATTTCCACAAACCTTCATGTGAAAATTCTTAAGTATATTTTTATATGAATGTGATGCACTTCTATAGTTTTTCCTGAAAGCATTCACGGGTATACTACTCCTTAATATATACATCAAGAATCTACAAAAATGCTGTTTTCATGAGCCTTCAATTCAGACTTGACTGACTGCATTCTTGCTCTCCTTGTTTCATCTTTCTTTGTTTCAGAGAGTTGTTTTTAGTGTTGTTTTGTTTTCTACCATTTTCCAAAATAAAGTAGGATGGTATTCATTCACTGGAATAGCAGAAATCCTGGCCTCAAATCTTAGGAATTAGCCGTAAAGGCTAATGAAAGTTTAGCCTTTATGGCAGAGAGGCAATAAACTATTTTTGTGGGTAATTGAATGGTAAAAGAGAGCCAAGACATTTGATTAGGATAGAAGTAAATTTAAATTAAATTCCAATGCCACACACACTTCTCTGATTGTACTAGAAGAAACTAAAAAGTAAAAGAGCCACCATTTTCAAAAAGAAAAAGAAAGAAGGAAGAAATTACTTTCCTACCTTGTAGAAAATGAAAACTACTATTGGAATGCACAGATACTATTGTCTAAGGAGATAGATAATAAATAAGTAAACAAATAGAGGCAGGTGATAATTTAGAATTTTAGTGTATATGTAAAACACATACGATATGGTAAAGTACTAAAGCGTACTTTGGGAAATGAGATGATACTTTAAATACCATTAGGAGGCAAGAGGGTAAATCAACAACATCACCCATATTAGGAAGACCTGGTGGTATTTGCATATAGTACATTTGCATATAGGGCATTTGTGCTGTCAAAATGTATGTTAGCACATTTTTTCTTAGTCTACTGTTAACATTAGGGTGAATGCAGAAGAAATACAACTGGGACTGTCTATAACTTTAACGTGAATATTGCAGATATCTGCCTTGTAAGATCAGTACTGTAATAAATGGTTTTTGTTGCATACAATTTTTTTTTTTGTACATTTGTGTTGGGGTCAGAATATTGGCAGAAAGACTAGGAAGAAAAGATTGACATGCACACCTAAGTATTAAGCATGATTTGATAGATGATTACTACATCAAGCACTGTTCTACAGCTAGGAATTCAGAGGAATAAAACAGATAAGGACTCTGCTCTTGTCTAAGGCAGATAATAAGTAAGAAAACAAATAGACATATGCAATAATTTCAAATTTCAGTATGTGTATAATACACAGAAGACACGGTAAAGTACTAAAGAGTACTGTGGGAAGTGAGATGATATTTTCAATAGAGTAGAGTAGATATTTGGGGAGAGGTAAGCATGAAATGAGGGAATGAGCCTTGAAAGTAGCTTGGAGGAGAACATTCCAGCAAAGGAAGAACAAAAGAAGTCCTAAATTGGAAATGAATGTGGCTTGTTTGAAGACCAGCAAGAAGGCCAGGATATTGGAAGCAGAGTAAATGTAGAAAACACTGGGAAATAAGATCTAAGAGGTAGGCAGGGCCAATCCAGAGAGAGTTTGACATAATTCTAAGAGTAACGGGAAAATCTTATGACATGTCCAGAGTCATATTTTTAAAATAGAAATCCTATTACAAAAGAGATTTATACAGTTTTTAAACCATTGCCGTGTGTATCATGCCAGAAACATTCCTGTGTATCATCTCCTTTGATTAATCCTCAAACCACCCTGTTATGTAATTATCTTTATTTTCTAGTTGAAGAAACAAAGATTCCAAGAGGTTAGTCAACTTTCAAAAGTCAGTGGTGGAGCCGCCACTGCAACCTGAGTCTGTGTGCCTCCATTCTCTGTTTTTTTCTCTTTTGTCTATAACATACTGCCCTCCAAAGTTACCTTGTGTTTCCTGCATCTACCAGAGTGTTTAAACATATCAAATCAAATTGAAATAGAAAAGCATTTTTGCAAGGCAGCTAATATTAGGATAATTTCATGATACCACGTTTTCCATATTCATTATTAATTTAATTCTCATTATAATTCTATAAGATAAGGGCATAATTATTTCTGTGTCATGGTAAGAGAAAGCAAAAATCACAGACTCTATCTAATTGAACCAATGTCACATATCCATTGGGGTAAACTTGGAAAAAGACTGTCAATCTGTCTGACTTCCAGACTAACGCTACTACCTTCACGAGGCATAAATAACCTGAGAAACATACAGAAATGATGATATTCTACCTATTAATTATGCCTCTAATTATATTTGAGCTGTCTGAGACAAATTGCTACAGTGCAGAAAAAAGGAGTACCTTGTTAAGTTAGAAAGCCGTTAGGTCTGTGTTAAACTCTAAACTTCACTAACACAAAAGCATTCTGTGGCCTCTGAGTTACCTAGACTCAGAATTCCCTCAGAAGCACTAAGACTCTTCGTCACTTCTTAGCAATGAAGTTATAATCAGTTGGAGGCAGGCAATGAAAACAGGCAGGATACACAGAAGCTCTTTTGAGAATCTTTGCCCATCGTAAATATTTGCCCAAAGTACTAGTTTGACCCTCTAGAAATCAGAGATTGAACAAAACTCTTGCTAGATTGATAACCAGAAAAGAATGATCTTATTTTGTCCTGAGTAAATCAGAGAAAATGAATTATTTTTATGAGGTACTCTCTGGTTCTGTGTGAAAAGTTTCATTGCATCTGAATAAGCTTAAATTCTGAGTGATTTCTAATATTCCATATATTTTAGTAAGGAGTTCTCATTTTACATGTACGTGTGGGTGGGATTTTATTGCCACTATCAGCAGCATCAGAGATTACTTTCCTGCTTTAGATTTTGTTCTTGTTTATCATATGCTTCATTCTGTCTGATATTTATCACTCACATTTCCGAGTAAGAACAAAGAAACACTATTATCTAGCATCTTAACACTAAAAGCCCTATTTTTCTCTTTTATTTCAAATTCTGCTGAAGCATTCTTCAGTTCTCATGTTTTCCTTTCAAAAATGTTACAGCTATAGTGAAACATGGGATTTCATTGCAGAAGTCATTAAAGCAGTTTCTATAGCAAATCAAAAAGTTGCAAAGACATAAATCCTGTTATTTTGGAACCAGAAAAGAGGTGAAGGTCACTGGGAAGACTGAAGATTCTGCCTAGCCATTTGGAATAAGACTCAAAGGATTAAGGCTAGAAATCTATGAGATGTGTTTTAGGACACAATTGAGAGTGTTAACATTGATATCCCTCAACTCCCCAAGAGTAAGTGCTAAAATGCAAAAAAATAACTTCTAAATTTTGACCCCAGGAAAATTGCATCTCTGTGTGTATTGTTAGAATTGTTAATTGTTCAACATTAGGTGCCTAGTTAAAGAGAAATAAAGAATGTGTAAAAGGAGAATAATTATGAAAAATAATATAATTTGGTAATATGGATGCAAGAGTCAGGAAGGACTGTTCCATGTTTAAAAGAAGTAGGAAGAGAAAAACAGGAAATGTGCAAAAAATAAAAACGTTAAAAGCATTAGGACCCCCTGATCCAACACTTTCATTTCTAAGTATATACATATTCAAGAGAGATTAATACACATGTCCAACAAAAGATACATTCAAGAATGTTTATTAATTATATCCTCAGACTAGGAATACCCAAATGTCCATCAGCAGGAGACTGGAAATAATGAATCCTGGTATATTTATACAATAGGATACTCCGCAGCATTAAAAAGCAACAACCTAGTGACACACATAGCATCTTGTATACATCTTAGATATTTTTGTGGCATGAAAAAAACCAGACACAAAGATTTTGAATTATATAATTCTATTTATATGAAGTTAGACAGAGGCTAAATTGATTAATGCTAGAAGAAGTGAAAATAGTCAGGTATCTTCTGGAGTATGGCTGGCTATTGGAAGAGCACCAGGAAATATTTGTGGATAATTGAGATGTTTATCTTAATCTGGATAGTGATTACATGGATGTAGATAAATG
>RJWJ010026346.1:0-23113 GCA_004363605.1 Indri indri | reverse complement strand
CAGACAACCCCCCCCAAAAAAACCCCCACAAGGAACACAATCCCATCCCCCCCATCGACAAACAAGGCACGTATTAGTATCCTTAGCACTTGTCCCAGGTGCAGTTGTGCCCTTCCTGGTGTGTCTGTCTAGAATATCCACCCTTCAGGGGCGAAGGACCAGGTGTACACCTAGGCGCACACTGAACGCTCAGCTCTAGCCCAGTGGCACACTCGGGCACCATGCATACTTACTGAAAAAACTGAGTGAGTACAAATTCAGCAAGTGGAAGGGAAGAACAGAGAACGCATTCCTTGGTGGAAAGGTCAGGGCTGAAGAGGGAGATGTATTTTTAGGCGGAAATCCGCCATTCACCCACCACATAACCCCGCCCGCACGCAGCAGAAAGCTCCCATTCCTCCCAGCGACAGACCCCATCGTGCCCCTGCTGCTTAAGTGCTCTAAATACTCTGTACAGCTCAAGGGGAAAAACTGGGGAGTCAACCGAGTGTCTGGAACCAAGTCAATGCAAACAGTGGGTCAGAGGAACTCTCACACCAAGGCCTGAAGCTAGACTGGCTCACACGTGAGAAGGGCGCGTGTTCTGACCTGGCATGATGGTCTTCTTGCATTCCTGGCACTTGGACGAGTACTCGTTGGAATAGCAGTCCGTGCACAGCAGCTGGTCCTCCTTGGCAGCGAAGGGCTTGTCCACCAGTGAGCTCCTGCACTGCGAGCAGCGGAAACAGGCCTCGTGCCAGTGCCGGTCCTTGTAGGACAAGTCCTGCGGGGCCAGACCACACAAGACAGTCAGAGGCAGGATGGGAGGGTTCAGACCCCCAACACAGGGGCCTGGTGAAAATCCACAGGGTGAACAAGGAACGTAGGTGGGCCGGGGCCTGAAGGGCGTTCATGCACCATGCCCACCTGACTGCTGAGGTCAGTAAGGCTCATTTCTAGAGCAACAGATTAGAAAGATGTGCGTGCATGCTTGTGTGTATGCGTGTGTGTGTGTGTGTGTGAGAGAGAGAGAGAGAGAGAGAGAGTGAGAGAGAGAGAGGGATGCTTTTGAAAAACAAATGGGTTTCCCTTGGGTATTGCCTGTAAGAAAGAGAAATAGGTAACATGAAAACTTATGGATGCTTCCCACACCATATATGGGGAGAGAGCAGCAGACTGCAGGATGCTTCGGCTGCAGAAGCTCGGCCCACTCGTGGTCATAGGCATGGCAGAGAAGCCCTGGGCATAGAGATGTTCAGAGGAGCCCAAGGACAGGGCCCTGGTTTAGCTGGTGGGAAGGGGGTCAACAGGGACTTCTCATGGAGGTGCCACCCACCAACTGTGGCAGCCCTGTGGATGGTAGTGAGCTGGGGGGGTGTCGGGCTGAAGGGACAAGGGGAAAATTGGGGGGCTGGCATTCAGGCTGCACCAGGACACATGGCTGCCTTTTATGTCCACAGGGAGTTTCCGTTATTCCGAAGGCAGTGGAGAGCCACTGAATGATTTTAAACAGTAGAGTGAGACACAGCCAGATTGGGGGTGACAAATGGATAAGGACATGGGACAGGGCTGGGGTGGGAGCACGAGGAGCTGAACTGGGCCTCGGCCACGGGAGGCGCATACAGGGCCCAGGAGTGAGAGGCACTGGGCAGACGGAGAGGCCTTTAAGTCAAAGACGAGGATGGGAAAGGAACCAGAGAGAAAACTGTCAACTCCACGCTACCCTTGATCTTGCCTGAGGAATAGGAAGAGATCTTCCCATATCTGCCTTCTGTTTATTTACTTATTTTTGAGACAGGGTTTTGCTCTGTCACCCGGGCTGGAGTGCAGTGTCGTCATCATAGCTGCAACCTCAAACTCCTGGGCTCGAGCAATCCTCCTGCCTCAGCCTCCCAAGTACCTGGGACTACAGGGTCACACCACCATGCCCAGATAACTTTTTAATTTTCTTGTACAGGATCTTGTACAGGAGACAGGATCTTGCTATTGCCCAGGCTGGTCTCGAACTCTTGGCCTCACGAGATCCTCCCACCTCAGCCTCCCAAAGTGCTAGGATGACAGACGTGAGCTACCGTGCCTGATGCCCATTTGCCTTTTTAAAATGACACACGGCATTTTGGAAGTGCCAATACAAAATTAAAATAGCAACCTATTTATATCCAGCTTTGCCTTATAAAGGATATTGTTCTATTACTGTCTTTCTTTGTATTCCCAGTTCTGACCCAAAACCATCATCCATTTCTTAATGAGGCAGAAACAGAATTTTAGGCCTCTGCACAGTTTCCTGGGCCGGCTTCCAGATCGTAGGTACGTCGAGCACAGCAGGAGGGCTGCTCATGCAGATGGCCATCAAGAACATCCTGCCCAAGATGTCTCTGTTACTGACACCGTCAGAGCTGGAGTTATGCCGAGCGTAGGATGTGAAAACACATATCCTCCACTCTATTAGAAAGTCCTGAAACACCAACTAAACTTGGAACCCAACCGGAACAAACAGTTCTCTTTTGCTAAAATATCATTTTGTGTGTGTGTATATGTTTTCCCAGAACCTCGAGCCAAACTAAAATTATCTGATTTGTTGATTGCTTTGTGCATTTTGTTTTCATTCACGCAATTTGAAAAAATGTGACTGTCGAAACACTTCGAAGCCAGTCCCACTTGTGACCTCACTGTGAGGGGTGTGCTGTATGGTGGTCCCTCTGGGCCCATCCTGTGGGAAGTTTGCTCCCTCGAGCACCTGGGATAGGCTTATTGCTGATGCAGTATGATAAGGAATGAATGTGAGAAAGCAAGATGAGCACAGAACATTCGCAAAGCAGGACTGACTGCCCTTGTTTCTGCGAGACTGGGCCTCACCCGAGCCCAGCGCCCGTGGATATCAATGGGTCCTCTGGGATAGGTGCTGCCTCTCAACTTACTGAAATGCTCGGGCTTCTCCATCCTTGTGAACTCAAACAGAGGATGGTGGGGGTGCGTAGAGGACTAACTTGTCTCTTGCATGTTGAAAGTATTTTCAAAAATTTGGGGGGAAAATCACTTGTGCTTTACTGGCTATTTTGACAAATGAAATAAAGTACAAACTACTTTAATTTGAGTCCCTGTCTGTATATGTGACTGCATTATAAACTGCAAAGCCCATAATCCGCACACAGACATAGTCATTATTCAGGATTAGGTGTGCCCTCCACTCTTTCCAGGCACACATTCCATCTTCAAAAAGAAATCCAGAATAATAGTGATGATAATTATGACTTTTGTAAGTTCCAGGCACTGTGCCGCCCTGCAGGGTAAGTATTACTGAAGCCCAGAGAAGTTCGGTAACTTGCCCATAGTCACACAGCTGGCACAGAGGTAAACCAGGCTTTACATTCAAGCCCTTCTGATTCAAAAGGACTCTATTTTCATGGAACCACACCAGGTGAAATCCTGGTAGGGTCTTTGCTTTCAGAAAATGTAGCCTTGATGAGATCTGTATCTACTGAAAACAATTTAGAAAAAAACCAAGCTCTCGCAACTTTCAATACCACGTTTTGTACCCAAATGAATGCAACTCAGCACTGTCTTTGTTTAGACATTAAGGAAAGGAAGTTGAACAAACCATTTAAAGCCCTATCCACCAAGAACAGAAATCAGCCTGATCTAACAAGCATTGGAGTTTTTAATCAAGCTACCACTATTGCAATGCTGATTGTGGAATAAATGCATTAAGAATAAATTTTGTATGGAGAACAGTATGGCAGCTCCTCAAAATATTAAAAATAGAATTACCATATGACTCAGCAAAGCAGGGTCCTGTGATACTTGTACACCCATGTTCACCGCAGCATTATTCACAATAGCCAAGCGGTGGGAGCAAGCCCACTGTCCACTGATGGATGAAAGGACTGACAAAATGTAGTATTATCCACACAGTGGGATTTTACTCAGACTTTAAAAAATAAGAAAATTCCAGCTCATGCAACAATACAGATGAACCTTGAGGACATTACGCTGAGAGAAATAAGCCAGTCACAGAAGGACAAATCTGCATGATCTCACTCGCATGAGGTACTGTGAATTTGTGGTCAAATTCACAGAAACAGAAAGTGGATGGTGGGTGCCAGGGGCTGGGACGAGTGGGCAATGGGGAGTTAGTGTTTCACAGGTGCAAAATTTCAGTTTTGCAAGATGAAAAAGTTCCGGAGATTGGTTGCATAACAATGTCGATATACTTACTAAAACTGACCTATACACTTAAAATGGTTATGATGGCAAATTTTATGTGTAATTTGCCACAATTAAAAAAATTAAAAAGTACGGTTTGATTATTACATAGCGGGAGAAAACACTTTTTCAGAATTAGCTGCATTCCCTCTGTGCAGAGAAGCCACCTCAAAAAGGCCTGCTCTTTTGTGGAAAAGCTGCAAAATGTTTTCCGTGATCGGTGCATCACCGCCCGGCTGAGACAGGAGGAACCAGAGGAGCAGGGCATGGGCGCGAGGGGGAAGAGTCGGAGGCCTGCTTCTTGGAAGACGGTCTATTGTCACATGCGGCTTCTCTGCCCAGGACAGAGGCAATGAGGACAGAGGGGTCATAGTTATTAGAGGGAAGAGAAGGAAAGGAGATGCAAGTTCTAGGGAATGTGCCGTTTGCAGCTGACTTTCAAGGAAAACTGAGGAAGGAATCTCCCAGGGCAACATCACATGAGGGAAGCTACCAGATGTCCCCACAGCCTCCGCCCTGGTTAGCAAGTCCCCACATGGACAGAAGACTACGTTAGTGCAGCCGGACAGGCACAGAAATGGCGGTTAAAATGTTCTCATGGATCAAAGGCACTGCGGAAATCCATTTTTCCTACAGTTAACATTTCAGGCACGAAAACACAAGAGCTACAGTTTAAGACTGGTCTGTTGACAGAGACATTTGACACTTGAAATTGTCCCTCTAAAACGCGGGTACTACCCACTTGTTACCGGACTAAGCATCAAAGCAAGACTCGCAGGCCCAGCCCTCAGCCTCAGCGCTCCCCTCCAAGGTGCGGCAACCCCCACCTCGTCTGCCACTTCCGAGTGCCCAACGCTGCACCCCCGCCCTGCCCGAAGCTGCCCTCCCTTCCGGCCGGTGTGGAGCGAGCCTGGAAGTGCTGCTCAGCCCACCTGCTACCCCGCAGAGCCGGGCGGGGCAGGCGGAGATCAGGGTTGGCCTGAGACACAGAACACAGAGCACCCTCCACGCCACCGTCCTCACTGGGGCCAGCTCTCCCGCGATCGTTTCCCAGGGCCATCTGAACTCGCTTGCATGATGTTTCTCTCCCGGTCTGCCTCTCACACGCGTGCCTGTGTGAATATGCTGTAGCTGAACTGTCGACTCAAGGATGTCTGATAATTCTCAGAGCCTTCTGACAGAAACTATTTTCCCTGAGGATAAATACTAATGTATGATTATGTTCTTTAGTTTTGAGGTGTACAATAAATAAACATACTCACTAAATAAGCTCGCATCACCGTTGCTGGTGGGTCCTCAGTGGGAACAGAATTGGCCCACCCCAGTGTTCTAGCTGTAGATGGCAAGGAACTTTCTGGGCCTACAATATCTGAGCGCCTGCTGCACACAGGCAGGCGGGTGGGAGAGTGTGGGTCCCACACGCCACTTTGGGCCGAGTGCCCTCTGGGATCCCAGGAGCCTGTGACTGAAATGCTCAGGTATTTCATCCTAGCGGTTAAACTCAGGGCCCTAGAGCCAGATAGACTAAATTCAAATCCTGGCTCTCCCCTGTACCAGCTACATGACTGTGGGCAAGTCATTTAAGCTCTGTCGACCTCAAACTTCTCACTCAGAGAATAGGAAGAATGTACCTACTACTGGCTGTGACGACTGAATGAGCTATGGTGTGCCAAGCATTTGTCCCCGTCGCTGGCATACTACAATTGCTCTCTGGATGTTAGTCAGCCATTATTCACATCACAGCTGCTAATGAAAAAGGTGCCGCAAAGTGTCGCTTGCTGAAACCACAATTCCTTATGAAGACAGTAACATCAATCAGAATTTCTGCCACCTTAAAGTGCCCAGGTTAATAACTCTCCCACCCTACTTCTGTATAGTGCTTTTTCATCTCCTCAGCCCTTTTAAATCTAAAATTGTTTTTCTTAATTTTTCGTGCCTAGTTTGAGCCATACGACACCTCTATGAAGTAAGGTTTTATTCTCATCTTACAGCTGAGCAAATTGAATGTAACAATGCTAAAAAGCTGTGTTTTCTGCAACATTCTCGCTGCCCTCGATGATCCAACAGAACCAAACTGTGCTCCTGTTTTTACCTGGCACGTCGGCCCCTTTGCCAGTTGATCCCATCTGCTTTCCAGGCTGACCCTCCGCTCCGGTCCCCTCTCACACCTGTGTGTCCTTGGAACGCCCTTCCCCTCCTGTCCAACAGGCAAAATCCCCCTCAGCTGTAAGGCCCCGCTCCGATCTCACCTGCTCTGCCAAGCTCCTCTGGCCACACACCACCCCGGTCCACACAGCGCTGTGAGGAGCTTACGTTATACCTCTCTTTCAAAATCCTATTTGGAAAACCACATCTAACTCATATGCTCTCAGGTTTCCCTGCAATTCTCTTTCTTGGGCTCTCAGTTTGTGTTCTCTTTAGAAGTCTTGAGTCAAGTTAATAAATTCATATCACCGCTTCCTCCTGGACTCACTTCTTAAGAAAGTCCACAGTAAGTAGGAAGCGAGAAAAGACTTTATGGTAAGAGGAAGGTAACTCAATACTGCCAGCTTTGATTTTTTTTGGAGTTTTGGCCAATGTGGTAGTCTCCTCTGAGTCTCAGCCAGAGGCAAGATTTTAGCTCCAGGTTCCCTGGAGCTCAGCGACAGAGCGGAAAACGGCACCACAAGGCCAAGAAGCCAGATCATAATCGATTAGCGCCGGGTGCCGAACCCGAGCTTCATGCCTCGTTCTGAGTATACCTGGGAAGACCTCGTGCCAAGTGGCCCTTTTCAAACAGAAAAGCTCCACACAGATTTTCGCTGTTTACTGAGCACTCCATTGTGAGCAGCGAGGAGAGTGCAATAAAGGCAGCACTGAGATGCCGAGAGGCACAAAGTTAGGAAATATAAACTCACTGACAGACTTTTTTCAAGAACTTTAAAATATCCTAGAAATATCCTGGTTTTAAAGACCTCTAGAGAGAGATTGGAAAAAAGAGAAAGAAAAAAAATCTCTTACACTTCCCAGAAAAAAAATGCCAAAGCTAATCTTGCGCTCATAGAAAGGTCATAAATTGTAGTTAAATGTTGATAAACATGTAAGATTAGGCCCACACACTTCCTTTCGGATTTTATACTTTTCCATTTCAGAAACATTCCCAACACAGGCCGTGCTTGTTGCTTGGCTCCAAATGTGTCTCCTGTTGAGACTTCCGCTGGGCCTGGGCCGCGGTGGCAAGTGGCCTGGGTGGGGGGCCTGGCCCCTGTGCTCACTGGAGGAGGCTCCGGGCAAAGGGTCGTCCCAGAGCGAAGCAGCCACTGGCACCCGTTCCCCTGGGCTGGGGAAGTGGGGCCGCCGAGTTTCCAAACCAACCATTCCTCAAAATAAATGGACTCTTGTGTTGTCTGTGCTCAGCATTTTGGAAAGATGTTCTATGCCTTGAGACTGTCAGGTGATCATGTGTAAAGCTGGGTATTCTTTCTAATCCTTACAAACAAATGGACAACGCAGACAAGATGGCACTTACTCAGTGAAGCCCTGTCCAGGTGCTCCCTAGATGATAACTCAGGCAGTTCCCCCGACAGTCGTGTGAGACAGGCAACCCCAGTGAACAGACGTGGAAACTGAGGCCCATAGGTGGCATAAGCTGTCCATGTCACACGGCTTATGGAGCCAGATCTGAACCCAGGTAGGTTTGGCTCCAGAATCCCATGACGTCACCGCTGGGGGTCTGCTCCCTTCTGTGGCGCCCTGTGGAGAACCCTTTGGTTTCATGGGCTGAGAGGCCCTTCTTATGAAACCCATCCAGTCAGCTTTCTTCCTAATCCTGGACTCTGCTTGGTTAAATTCCCTTAAAAAACAGATTCTTCCCTTGGGAGGATGTACAAATAAATACACATTTTCAGTGCTCATTACAAACTCTGTAGACAAATTCTACATGGGAAATCTAAAAGGGTGATTCACTCATTAAGATTTTAAGAATTGCCTCAATAAATAAAAAAGTGCCGGGTTAGCAAGTTGGACTGTGAGAAGATGCTTGGAGCAGGCACTCCTCCCAGAAGGTCCAGGAAGACCCGCGGGAGAGGCCTGCGTCAGGCCATCAACAGGAAAGACGGGGCTTTCCAACTGAGCGTACACCCCTCACTTGCCTTGGTCAGGAACCTTCCAAAATAGAACAGGGCATCTAGATTTCACCTGGGTGTGTGGAAAGCTCAGTATCCTATTTCAGAGCCCCCGGTTGCTTTCTGCCAAGAGACCTCTGTAGTTTTCTGTACTTTACCAGACATTAATTGAGAGATCTTTACAGTCTGATGGGTGGACTTGTGCCAATTTGATCAATTCGATGTTTCCAATTTAATTAACTACAAAGCTGGAAAAAGTGTTACAGAACAAGTTGAGCATCGTTTCTGCAGCACAGGCATCACTATCTCAAGGGGCCCAGGACAAAGGCCTTTTATCACAGGTCACTTGGTAGAGGCCAGGCAGACACCTCTTACTCAGAGGACTGACCACATCTGACCTGAAAGTCACCAAGACAGGGTCCTGCCGGAGGCTGCAGGTGCCAGGCAGTACAGCATGTTGGGTGAGGACCCACTGTACCTGGGTGCAGATTCTACTTCAGCTACTTCCTAACCCTGTTAATTCAGGGCAGGATCCTCAACCTCTCTAAGCCTCAATGGCTTCTTATAAAATAGAATGAAAAAGTTCTTACCCATAGGGTGTTATAAAGAATTTAGATCATGCAATTAAGGCATTTACAAGTGTCTGGAACAAGTAATCACACGATGTGTGGTAGCTTTTATGACTACTATTGGAAGCTAAACCCTGAATGCTAATTTTAGATGTACGTATGGTTTTCTGTTCATTAATATTATTTTTCCTCCTTGGCGCAAAGGCACACGGGTGGATGTGGCAGCTGCCCCATTTAAGACATTGCTTGCAAAGACATGGACAATTCGAAGTCTGAGCCAGGCATGTGGCCCAGAGTTTGTTAAAATCAACAGTTTGTTAAATGCATGGTACCAGCAGCCATCTCTGGAATCATTGGTCGGCCTATTTTTTCTTTAGTTTCTTGGATTTTTGAAGCCCAGACCTTAGGTAGATCTGCCTCCCTCTAAAAAAAACCCTGTAGGCTGTAATAAGTCTATAAAAATATTTTGCTAGTATCAACAAGTGTCCCAGAAAAATTTCAAAAAGGGTGTAATGTCAGAGGATCATAAAATTTTTAGTATTTCCTGTTCTCAACTACTGGCCATACAAATCAATGCTTTTCACCCTTGGAGATCACAGAATTTTCCCAGAGTAGCTTAATAGAAATAAAGCACAATTGAGTGGCTGCATACAAACGATATTCAAACATATGCAAGCTAACTACGGAAACAGGCTCTGAAGTCTTGCCTGTCTCATCTAAGCCAGTCAGTACTCTCAAAATGAAGCCTAATTCCCATGGACTTGCCAACATTTTAAAATTATACGCATAAACACGTCCTTCAGAAAGAGTTAACCGAGGCCCACGATGGCCGTGCTATTTTAAGGGAAGAGATTGCCCACCGGATCTAAGAGCTCAGTTGCTCTATCAGGCGCCTGGCCTGCCAGGATTTTTGGCTTTACTTCCAGAAAAAACAGGAAAATTTTTCCTACCATTGCTTCCGCTAAAAAAATCAACTACCTAATTGTTTTTGAAAGGCAAGAAAACCACTCCCAAATAGTCAAAAGCCCCAAATAGCAAGGTCTACCTTCAACTCATCAACTTCTTGTTCCAAAATATAGAAAAATCACACGACATCACCCACATATCTTAAAACATTAATCTGGGTTGAAAAGTTCAGCATGATTAACTCCTGACTTTGGGGCAGCCTTGTTGGTTTTGGCCCCATCTGGGGGACTCTTGTTTATTTGCTCATAAAGTATCTGTGGAAGGGTGACTGGTTCCAAGGGCCTTTCCGCTAAATCTTACTGGAGAAATGCTCAGTGACTTTAGTTTTGTTTTTACTTCAGCCCCTGGTCAAGGATGATAATCTTTCCTTTAAACAAATTGTTCTTTGTCAGATGAGATCTGAACCTCTCACCCACTTTAGTATTTCTTTTCCAGGTAAAGCTTTTATAAAATAATTATGTTTTTCTCTGCCTACTAGTTTGTCCTCAAACTGGGCATTTTTATTGATGTCTCCATAATGAAAACTGATGGAGGGTGGGAGAGGCTTCTGAGAGGTGTGTGGAAGGGGCATGTTACCCAAAACGCAGGCAGGCAGGCAGGAGAGAGTGGAGGTTTGGAGCATATCCTGTCAGTGGCTCTTCAGAGCATGAGGCCTCGTATCTGCATAGTACAATCACCCTGCACAGCGGGCCCCTGGGGAGCTCCCATTTACAGATGTGGAAAGGGGAGCAGAAAGGTCAAGTACCAAGCCCCTACCCACACAGTGAGTGACACAGAGGCTGGCACGGAATGCAGTGGTGTGGCGGCTGAGCTCTAATGCTTGGCCTGTTAAATAAATAAAAAGGGACTGAGAGAGCCCATCTGGTGCAGCGAGACATGCACCAGGCAAAGTGGGAAAGAGAAAAATATGCAACTTTCAGCGTAGCCAGATCAGCTATCTTTGCTCAAGGTAGCCAAACCTCTGCACACTTCAGAGTTTGCCCAATATCACTGCTGAGCTGTTTCTTTTACACTTGGCACAACACTCCTGCTGCAGCCAAAAGACGCATGGCTGCAACTCGGTTCCGAGTGGCCATGCTGCGCGTCCTTCATCTCTGCTCGGGGCAAAGGTCTCTTCCACACAAGGTCAAAAGCATCCCTCAACTCTCGCCAAATACCTAGCAGTAGAAATTGATGGTGCGGCCTTCTGATGCCTGTCTTTCTTAGGAACGAGGTGTCACAAGAAAAAAATATAAGGAATACACATTGGATGTGTTAGAATGACCCAACTGCAGGCACAACCTGAGTCAATCAGTCAGCAGTTGTGTATTGATATTTATAAGCAGGGAGGAAAGAAACAAAATTTCTTAAAGGGTATTATACAAAGCAAGAGAGCAGAAAAGAGACAGTAAAATACCATCAATTGCCTTAGAGCTTACTGGGCTGGGAATTCCTTTGGAGATCCCAAAGTAATCACATTTTGTTACCAGTTCTGTGGCCCTCAGGAGAGCAGTCACCTGCAGGGCTTGTCCAGTGTGTTCTAGCTGCTGTCCTGCTGGCCCCCAGGGTGTCTGTCCTTCAGTGGTCGGGGTCAGATGAAGGATGTGCCCAGAAGCACAGGCCAGGGTTTACAACCCTCAGCCACTGGTCAGTCCCCACAAATGACCGGTGGCCTCTGCTGAACCATGCTGTGACATCCAAGGAAAGCAATTAATTCCTTACTTGTACGCCTTTCCCCACTAAAAGGAAACAATACACATCCTGGTCTTCTCCCATTAAAAGTAGAAGAGCCCATAATATTCCAAGGACTTTAGTGCTTTTATGGGCCCATTTATCTAGGAACCAACTCTGGCTCTCTCATTTACACATTCACTCATCAAATATTTACTGAGTGGCACCTGCTCCCATTAGTCACCAGAAGCAAACAGATAGGACAGAGAGCTGCCCTTAGACAGTTACAGTACCAGGAGGAAGGGGGGTGCTTAGAGAAGGGCACTAATGACTAGATTACAGGAAGTGTGCTGAGGACACTAAGCACAAATGCCCTGCTGAGGCCCTAGCCAAGTGCTTGTGGGCAGAGACCAAGTCAGCTGGAGGGGAGAGACTCAGGAAGGTCCCAGCCCATCAGCAGGAGCTCGAGAAACAGAGTGCAATGGTGAGAAGGGCCAGGGCTCTAGCGCACACCACACAGAGGAGCCCACGGTTCTGGGGGAGCACCAGGGCCCAGGGATGCTTGGCAGGTACCTTGCAGTCGCAGCCGATGGGCGTCCTGCACTCCTCACAGGTGTTGGCATAGAGGGTCTCAAAGCATGCCACGCAGTAGGGGCTCTCCTCCCTCAGGATGTACTTCTTGCCAAAGAGAGATTCGTTGCAATGGTGGCAGTCAAAGCGCTCAGTCATTTTGACACCCGGCTTCTCAGCAACCTGTCAAAAAGAAGAGCAAACCCAGGGACAGTGAGCACTCTCTGAGCACCGCGCATACAAAGGCATTAACTGTCCCACTGTCTGTGTCATCTTTAGCCAAGAGGGGGCTGTTTCCTGTGGGGGAATAATTCAAACTCATCCATTAAACAGTCGTAATTTTCAGTGATAACACTTTTTTTTGCATTGGTTGCTGCAGTTTTTTGTTTGAATGCATTCCACGCCTTTAAAAGTGCATTTATTGTTGACTGTCAGAAAAAGCGATCTCGATTTTGGATATAAGTAGGAGTTGGCATCACAACCCCCGTCTTATCCTGTTTCGTATGCTTCAAATGTGTGCCCAAGCTTTGCATCTTCCCTTTCTCCTTGACCCCAAAATAGAAAGGCAGGCATAGAAACAATATGTCCATTTCTATAAAAAGATTTTCCATGAGCTCCCTCTTATGATTCATGAATTCAAACAGGCAGAAACCACAGTGGCAAAAGGGAGGGATATCAGACTTGGAAATCTGAGATTAGAGGCCAAGAGAGGATTACCCTTGACCTCAGCATCGCATTGGGAAGAGCAATCTGACCTTGCACAGAAAAACTGCCATTGTCCCTCAGGACAAGTCATTTCTCCCAGATGAAAAGATCGCCCTGCAGCTGCCCAGGTACCCAGAGAGCAGTATAAAGGGAAAGGCTCACTCCCAAGAACAAGGATTAGCACACAGTCGGAAATACGGTGTCTGCGGTCAACTGCTCTCCAGGCAACACTTCAAGCCTTTCAGAGAGGAACAAGAATGAGACTCCATGCCAGGCACACTGCATTTTTCCAGGGTGAGTATACAGTGTGCATGAGCAGCAAGGGACAGGCTCCTTCTCATATGACCATTCCTATAAAAACATGTTAGAACTATCCCAGAAAGAAAAAGGAACACTTGGGGTGGAGAAACACCTCCAGGGCATTAAAAACAGAGTCCGTTTTCTTCAGGCAATATTTAACTTGCCAAAAGTGAAACGTATGATCAGTTGTTAAACAGGTACACTGGTTGGCTATGTAACTCTAAGCAATGTTTCACAAACCCTGATTTTCAGTCATTTCAAACCATTTGAGAGTGAAATCCCAGAGTCAGATCCTCTGATGCAAACAAAATATTGCTGCCTGGTTTATGATTACAGCAAATTTGATAGTTTATTAATTGTACCCTTGTGTACACAAGGTCCCGACAACTGTTAAGCAAAGAAGGGAAAGATCTCTCAAGCATCCATCCTTCGTTATTTCTGTGTTTATAGAATATTTTTCTTCCAAAAGCAATAAATATGCAGCTGGACACATGTGGCAAGATCCGTCTTTCTCAATCACTCTTCCTGGAGTTAAAGAAAACATTGTCTGGACATTCTTGTGATAACATCACAAGATGAGGCTCCTGAGCACTTGAATTATTATTCTGAAACCCAACGTATAAATATCCTCTGTGCCGAGGCTCTCCTGGGTTGCAGCAGCTATGCTGGCAGCAGATTCAATGCTTTCCTGTAACTCTTCAGTTATTGGCCTTGAAAGTGGCTGTCGTTTATATCATCAGAACTGAGAGCTGTCCTTTCCAACATCTATATTTTTCCCATAAAGGCTGCCATTTAGCTGTGGAAGAAGAGGCTTATTGCTTATTCTGTTCACACAAACATAACAATAATGATTTGTGATTCGAAATAAGAACCACGAAAGGAGAGAGTACTATAAATCATGGAATTTTAAAAGCTAGAAGCAACTCCCATTTATCTGTGACAACTTCCCCATTTTATGGACAGACAGACTGAAGCCCAAGCATGTTAACGAAACAAGAGGATTCAGTGGGCTTTCTCAATAGCAATCCAGCTTAGAGAGAACAAACTTCGATCTAAATTGAAAGGTGGTTCCACATGGGTCTGGGCAAGCACCA
Organism: Indri indri; assembly: GCA_004363605.1. NCBI lineage: Eukaryota > Metazoa > Chordata > Mammalia > Primates > Indriidae > Indri > Indri indri. The sequence continues at coordinate 8,974 of RJWJ010026346.1, read as the reverse complement.
GCCGTGCTGGAGAAAGGATGACAGTCTACAGCCTGTGCCAGCATCTGTACCACTCCATTCCTGTGTTTGCAGCCAGTGAAAGGGTGATGACCAGGATGCTCATACACTTGGTGTGTATGTTTTCCACCTCCTCCGGTCCACAGGACCAGGACAGAAAAACAGCCAAGGGAGTAAACTCTGAGAATGAGCAGGCTCCATATCTGCTCTACGTATGACTGAGGCTATCCTGGGACAAATGTCATCACCGGTACCAACTCCCACCAGGAATAGTGTAACAGCCACAATCTGCTCAGTGGGTCCAACACAGAGGAGGCACCTGGCACTGTGGTCAGCTCCCATTTCTACAGAATTGTTTCTGATGAGGGTGACGCCCTCTCTCACCTTCTTCCTTATCTTCTCTAAGAGGTCACTACAGTTTTAATGATCAGCAGAACATTTCTGCTTCAACCAACAGGGAAGGGTGTAAAACGGGCGTCCATCCCTAATCAGGAGTGCAGCAGGACGCACTGTATTTTAAAAGGTCCTCTTAAGGATTTCTAAAGAATTACATGAAGCACAAACCCCAAGAGTCTGAATAAATAGTCCATAAGCAAGTGAGAAAGCTCAGAGCTTCCTTTTTATCTCAAAGTGTTTAAAACCAATTCCTCCTTTTATTACATGTTACCAAATAGAATATTCTTTTTAAGAATTGTGTAAAATTACACTATCAATCTTAAGCTTATTTTAGTGGGAAAATATATCCATTGTCCTACGTTAGAAATCCCCTATAACTTGCAATTTTTTAGTCTTATAAAATACCCAATTATTCATTTGTTCATTCAAGAAAGATGGGTTGAGCTGGACCTATGTGTCAGATGTCATGCAGGTGCTGGAGATACAAAGATGAATAAGATACAGGCTCCTCCCCCCCAAAAAACTTATAGTCAAGTGAGGACAAGAGATCTATACCGGGAAGATTACCAAGCCCCATGCCAAGGGTGTGCTGGAGGCACACAGGTACAGTGCGTGTGCAGAGAGCCCCTGGGAGAGCAGGCGAGCTTCCTAGAGATGTCACCTGTGTGGGAATGGGTCAGCCAGGTGACCCAGAAGGTCCAGGGGCAGAGTGAGCAAAGCCAGGGCAATGAGAGGCAGGGTGGGGTGAGCAGACAGCCAGGAAGATGGAAGACCTGGTCTACAGCAAGGCAAGGAGGGCCTGGTGCCTCATTCACGGCCGTGGACGTGCCCTGCAGGCAGTGGGGTTGCCCAGGAGACCTCCGGCGGCTTGCAAAGCCCAGAGGGGACACTTGTCCACTGCAAGTCTACTGCACCAAAGCCTGACTTTGCTATGCGAGACCGGGGGAGGCAAAATCCAGAGGCAGTGACTCCTAAAATTGTTCCCAGGGTGTCGAGTTCACTTCTGAATCATTCCTTCAAATAAAAGTGGGACATCTTGGTCCTCTAAGGATTTTTTAAGCTAAGTGTGTACGATCTGCTTACCCTCTCAGAACTCCATATCCCTCCTGACAGGTTACCAGTAATTCCTGTCCATTGGCTGGTACACAGGAATGCTGAAAGGATTAGGCAGTGGCATGCAGGGAGACACCTGCAAATAAGGTGTGACCACCGCTGACTTGTTACTTCATTGAATCAAATCTAATTACAGTGCCCTGGAGTGCCCACTCTTTACCAGGGTTAAATCATGCTCTGATGTCATTCCTCCTTTGGCTCTGAACAACCAGGGTATTTGAAAAAGCTGGATCTTAGGGTATAGGCTCGACTCCAGGCCAGGCAAACTGCGCTGGGTGAGGCAGTACCAGGTGCAGCTCACAGGCCCGGGGATGGCCCGGAGAAGGCTTTGATCTCTGAGTCACTGGTCAGCCCCGCATGAGTCAGATGTGAGGACAGAGGTGCAGGGAGCCAGGGTGCAGAATGCACAGGGCTCGACGACTACACTAACGATAATAATTTTAAAAGTTTACAGGTTTATAAATGTGGTTTATTTTTAAATTTCAGATTTAAAAACTGTACAACAAAGTTTGAGTCTGGGAAATGGCAGAGCTAGAGAAATGTAAAAAAAGGGAGAAGGAAAACAAAAAGAGTAAAGGGAATTGGAGAGGAGTGGGGATAGGAGGGAAAATGAGGCAGAAGAGAGGTGAGGACACTGAGCCAAGGTGCTCATGAATTTTTTTTTTTCTTCTTTTTTTTTTACCAGAAAGATTCTTTGAGAACCCAGGAAGGCGGCTGGCCTAGAGGACTGCCTTCCTTGGCGTGCTGGCACAGGCCTTGGAGCTTGGCCTTGGAGCTTCCGGGAGCTTGGCCCATCCTTCCAGGCAAGGCCTAGCAGGCTGTATTTGCCACAAAACTCTCTGTTAACATCCTTTTCGATGCTTCGTTTACTCGACTACCTACTTAGATTTGGCCCCAAAGGGCCCGTTTGCCCTCCCCCTCCGAGCCCCCAAATGCTTCTCTGGATCAACCCTGCTTTAGCAGACTCCTCTAATACAGTCATTTCCTAAAGAGAAATATGTGAACGTCCCCCAGACCTTCCCGAAACACACAAAGGAGCAGCTTCAGTAAGTCAGGCCCTAGACAAAGCCATGCCGAGCTTTAAATGCCACCAGGGACCAGAGTGGGAAATTCCATCGCTAATCAACAATCAACCAAAGCTTTTCAGAGGCAATGAGGAAAACTGGTCTGTTGTATGTGAGCTCTTTTTAGAAATACATTATAAAAATGCGATGCTTTCATGACACCACATCACACAGTGAATGCCTGTGTCCCCCACCTATGGTAAGCAATGGGAAGGTGGGTGCTATGTGTCGCTGAGACCTCGCCAGCAGGTAACACATACAGAGACAGGGCTTGTAGAATGAATACTTGTAGAATGAATGAACAAATGAATGGATGTGTGGATGAACACAAACATCCCAGAGTACAAACATGTGGGCAAAAACCAAGCATGAAAACGAGGAACGTATCATGTGAACAATCCACTCTGCATAGCAGACCCAAAATGTAATGTGGTTTGGCATCTGACGCCATTAAAATCTCTAGTGTAACAGATGCTGAGCTTCCATCCCTGCCCCGTCCCTCCTTCCAGATAAACTGCTGCTTCACTCCAAGCCCGTATAAACCCACACGAACACATAGCTGCACAGCACAGGATGAGGTCTGGAAGCAAAAAGTTGACCAGGAGGCATTCCCACTCCGGGAAGAACGTACAAATTCCCAGCACAGGCTCCAGGTACAAGTGCAAGGCCCTGGATGTTCTATACAGACACACTGTGCCTCCACCCAGAGGCATGGGACCATCAAACCCAGAAACGTGGTTGGAGAATGCCCTGCACCAGTTTGCCTTCCTACGGATGTTAGTAATTACACACAGACAGGGCTCACCCAACACTCTTTTCATTAGTCTAGCTAAATTGTTCCTTTTAAATAGAAATTCTGGTGAAAGGAAGAGGAACGTCAGTTCAAGGGAAGTTGCCCTTTTAAAAATATAGAAAAATGGAGCCAGGAACAGTGGCCCGTGCCTGTAGTCCCAGCTATTTGGGAGGCTAAAGCAGAAGGATCGCTTGAGCCCAGGAGTTCTAGGCTGCAGGGGGCCATTATCACGCCTGTGCGCAGCCACTGCACTCCAGCCTGGGCAAGACAGCAAGACCCCCATCTCTTAAAAAAATAACAACGTATCTAGAATCCACTTGAAATCTACTTTTAGATTGCTGAATTGAAAACAATTTTAGATTATAAAGTGTAAGATTGACTATGCTTACCACTGTATAGATATATTTGTGGATAAATTTAATGAGCCTTTATTGAGTGTATCTACAGGCAGGTGTTAGGGATATATGATAATTTGCTACATAAACTGGTAACTTCCAAAACCTAAAAAAAGTTTTGATTTGTCTGTAATAGTTTTCTGTGAGACAATGTTTGAATATGGTAACCTCCTTTCTTCTGAATTATCCTTTGCATATTGAATAATGAAAAGAAATATGAAAACAATAAATGTCAAATCTCTGATCTGAACTCCACGAATTCAAGAAGAGTTAGACTTGTTCTGATGTCCTTTGGACTTTGTAGTCCAGCCAACGAGAATGCATTGAGCAACCACTATTTTCCGAGTACTGAATTAGGCACAGGGAAGCCGAGAGAAAATACACCACCTCCGAAGGCGTTCCAGTCCAGTTCTAGCTCCAAACAGTTGAAATCTCCTTTAAGATCCTATCTTATCACTTAGTCTCAAAACACATCAGTTCTGTGGATGCAAGACAAGCTAGTCAGGCAGGCTGGAATGGTGGAAGGCCTCAGGTCTACAAACCACACCAGTGTGAGGACAAGGCACAGTCCACCCTACAGCCCGACCACTGCCTTCCTAGCAAGGCATGAGCCAGTGAGAGACGCTTTCTGCTTCTGCGCCCACAAAACAAAAGCCACCTGTTCTCATGCATTGCATGGGTCTCCTCCCATCTCCAAAGTGCAACTCCATGTCTGCTCTCCTATCGTCCATCCCCTATGACCCCACTCCCATCCTTTTCTTTTGGCGTCCAGCAACTTTCATGAACAGCTGGCTTCCTCATCCTCATTTCTGTCCTACTCCATTGTGGCGTGTCTCTAACACACCGCATCAGGATTCTGTCAGACAGCCTCGTACACTTCCTTCTCCTTCATTTGTCGACTGCCTACTTCATACCGATGCCAAAGGTTGTATCATCAAACACAGACCAGACAGGTCTATTTTTTTTTTTTTGACAGACAACCTCCATATATACATGATTCAAGGACAGTCTGACTCTATTTACCTGTAAACACAGGGCAGCTGCTTCTTATTGTCACAGACTAAATCCGGACAGTAAAGGTATGCATGACAAAGCCTGGGGCCAGGTGTGCGGCACGTGATATCTGAGTTCAGACCAGGCTGAGGCCACCCAGAAGAACTGGACTGGTACTGGGAGACCGGATGTTGCCCCAGACCTCGAGTTACATCTCCACACAGGGAGCCACATTTTACAGCAAAAGGAAAACCAAGACTCCTAGGAGCAAAGTAGGGAGTGAATCTTAAACAAAGGGAGAATGAGAGCTGATGGGGAAGTATTTTTAAGCAAATGTTATCGGGGTTCTCCAGAGAAACAGACCCAGCAGGAGATACATGTACATAAAGAGACTCATTACAAGGATTTGGCTCACGCAATTATGGAAGCTGAAAAGTCCCAAGATCTGCATTTGGCAGACTGGAGACCCGGGAGAGCTTATGCTGTGGCGTAAGCTCCAGTCTGAAAGTCGCAGACTCCACAGACTCAAGAGCAGCTGATGTTTCAGGCTTAGTCCAAAGAAGCAATGTCCCAGCCCTGCGGCCAGCCCTCTTACTCAGCCTTTGTGCTCTATTCAGGCCCTCAGTTGATTGGATAAGGACCCATCTTAGGAAGGGCAATCTGCTCTACTCGGTCAACAGATTCAGACATTAATCTCATCCAGAAACACCCTCTCAGACACACCCAGAATAATGTTTGACCAAATGTCTGGGCACTGCCTGGCCCAGTCAAGTTGACACATAAAATTAACCTTCATGGGGCTAAAGTTGCAATCCACAAGTCAGGACCACAGAGGAAATTCACTTGACTCACCCCAAAGTCAAAATGCCAGCCTTGTCTCCTGGAAGACTTGGCTCTCAGTCACTGGAGAAAGCACACGCATTTCGTTCAACATGATCACCTTGAGGAACTGGCCTCTCACTATAATGCCACCTGAAATGGATACTTGATAAATGGGGCTTTAATGAAATGCTCATAATAAAACTACACAGAGGTATCCAATGTCTAATATTAATATTTTTGTTCACTCAAGCTCAAGGAACTTTGTACCTTACAGCACCTGAGTCAGAGAGCAGCTTACCTACTCCGGCCCTCTTGCTGACAAATGAGGCAACCTGAGTCACAGGGGCTAGGTAACTGGCCCTTGGTACAAGACAGGAGTAGAACCCAGGCCTCCTGATACCTAGTTTAATTTTTTTCAATATCCAACAGGGTGTTTTTGTCTGCAATTTAAATATCTTTCAGTACTGGAAGTGGCTTAACAGGCAATCTTGAGTCAAAATATGCAGCATTAAGGCCTCGTTGAAATATGTGGGTGTGCCCCGGTAGAGTTTAGTGGTTAGAACTCAGGCTCTCAAGCTGTCCGAGGTTAGATCTCAGGGCCACCATTTACAAGCTGGGAAATCTTGAGCAAAAATTACTTTGATTTCTCCTTCCTTCAGTTTCTTTGTCTGCAAAAAGGGGCTATCAAATATGAATACACTGCTTATAATGTGCAGACGTTATAACAACCCTGCAATAAAGGCGACATCATTGTCCCTGTTTCCCCATGGAGGAAACTGAGGCACCAAGAGGTTAGGTGAGTTGGCCAAGGTTGCCCAGGCTGAGGGAGCCGGGTGTGAATTTAAGCAGGCTAGCTACAGTCCCTGTGCATCCTGACGCCTATCACACCGGCCTGTGGCACCTCTGTGAGATGGTGAACTAAAACGAGACTGAACCCAAGTGCCCAAACCAGTGCCTGATCTGTTGTAAGCCCAAAGTTGGCCCTTATCAGTATGTTGCCATGCAAACGCATCTCAAAGCACCGCAGGATAATAAACACTGTGGGACCCCAATTCCATGTATTAATTGACGATGTTTACAAATTTGGGGTGAGCTAAATCTGAAAAACACGTTAAAAATTTTTATATGGAAGCACAATCAAACGTTCTTCGAGTTGGTTTTACTGACATTTAATTATTAGCCTAGGAATTCCTGTACTTCTACGAATTGCCACAAATGTTTTTTGGTCTAAGTCATGTTCAGGATACCACAAAGCCTCCTCCCTCCAACATGTTATTATAAAACACTCACTAGCAGAGTTAGCACCAAAAGTATGAGACGTATTTGGAGTTGTGCTCTGAAGACAGTTCTGATTCTCAGCCTGAATTGTGATTCATTACCTTCCAAAACATGTGCAAGGAAGTGAGTGCCACAGTGCGCGGCCGGGCAGGCAGCTTCCCATTTCATCAAACGGGCAGAGGCTAGTGCCCGTGAAAACCCGACTAGTGATTTGAAAGTAAATATGCTTGGTTCTTTATTTAAAATCGGAAGAAACATTTAACATTTTCTTCCCTTAGTTTTAGGTATGCTGAGAATCACAGAGTGCCACTTAAGAAAAATTAGAATCCATTTAAAATAGGCCATTAAAAAAAAAAACTGGCTGTTCGTTCAGTTTTTTACTTTCTGCATGAGTCAAGGAGCGAGGCCAACTGCAGGCTCCGCTTCTTTTTACTGAAGGGCGATAGCTCGGACACCTCCGCCAGACCAGCATGCCAGGACAACCCGCTGGGGAGCCAGGGAGGCAGGAGAGGAGACTCAGCGGTCACCTCCTCGCAGCCTGCAGGCTTGCACCCGCTTTTGCCCCGGGCTCGCCCGTGGGGGACCAGCCCCTCCCGGCCCCGAGGTGACCCCGCTGGCGAGCAGGAGATCTGTGATCTTCCCTCCCAGGGTGAGTCGGTGGGTTCCTCCGGCCTCCCGCGCCCCCAGAGTCTTTCTCTCTCCCCCGTATCCCCTCCATATTTCGGCTCCCCTTCCTCGGGTCCCCTCTTACCGACGTCTCCCCGCACCCCGTGCGGCTTCCCTCTCCCCCTGGTCTCCCCTCGACTGTTCGGCTCCGCTCTCTCCAGGTCCCCCCGCATCGGCTCCGCTCTCTCCGGTCTCCCCACGGGCTCAGCTGCGCTCTGCCCCGTCCGGCTCCCCTCCCCCGCCCCCTCGTGGGTAAGGCCCTCGGTCCCCTCCCCGGGGCTGCACGGGGTGCAGGTACTCACGGCGGGGCAGCGGGCAGGGGCCCCCGGACGGGGCGGCTGGTGGCGGCGGCTCGGCAGCCGGCGAGTGGAGCCCGGCGCGGCTCCCGCCCTCGAGAACCCCCGCCGTGTCATTTGACCATATAAGGAGACGCACGCCTCGGAGGGCTGCGGGCGGGCTGGCGCGCTGGCACCAGGCGTGGGGCGTGGGGTGCATGGGGGGCGGGCGCCCCTCGGCCTCCTGGTCACCGCGCCCCGGCCCCCGCCCCAGCCCCTTTGTTCGCTGAGGCCCTTCTTCCTTCCCTCCGGGTGTTCGGCGCACGGTGCTTACCCGGAGCTTCGCCTCCGGCGTCCGCCGGCAGAGGCGAGTTGCGGGCGAGGGCCGGGGGCGCCGCTGCTGTGCCCACGCCGGGACTCTCCGCCCGGCGCCCGGGCACAGGGGACGGGCCGCAGCCTGAGGAGGTGCAGGGGGCGGCGGAAGGCGTGGACAGGGCCACTTCTCAGGAAACGCGCGCCTGGGGCTTATTTGCACAGTGGGCCTTTTCCCTCCTTACCGTGTAGACACTTTTCCTTCGCAAAGTGAACCCAACAGATAACCAAAAAGAGTCGATAAAGATTCTTTGTTCCACTAAGGAGGGGACTAAGGGAAGGTCCAACCCCCAACACTCTTGGGCCACAGGGCTAGTTAGACAGTCTGTATTCCCCTCCAGGGGGGGGGAAACAAAAGAGAGGTGGGGATGTGCCTCCCACACCTAAAGCCTGAAGGGGACACTTGGCAGGGACAGATGGCACTGTTCAACATTGCGGCAGAGAGGGCGCAGGCTGAGTCCCAGGCCTGGGAAAGGGGGCGTCGTGACAGAAATGTTTGCTCCCGAGCAGTCGGCCAGTCCGCATGCAGACCCGGTGGAAGATGGGCAGGTGGACAACAAAGGCGTTGTAGAAGTTTTGAGGGCAGGAGTATTATTTTTAACACTCAGGGAGCTCAGGGAAATGCCTTCTCCAGAGAAGGTAGGAGGAACTATTTGATCGCTTTCTCTGCCTGTCTGGTGCCACCCATGGGTCTCTATGGTGAAATCGCAGAACTCCCAGAGTCAAGGGAGTTACCATACTAGCTGCCCTTTCCTGAAAGCTAGCTCTACCTGCTGTCTCATTCGAGCCCCACCCCTTTAAGGTAAGGGC
>RJWJ010026345.1:0-23091 GCA_004363605.1 Indri indri | reverse complement strand
TTCAATTACTTGTGGATACAGATTCCAAAGAATATAAACATTACAACGTTTCTCTGGAATTCCCATGGAGCAACTCCCAGAAAATGTCTGTGGTAGATAGAATCTTTAATCTGTAGCATCTATGATACAGGATCTGTAAAATCACAAATTATTAAAAAAATGCACTTCATATTTTCAATGTAATTGGTCATGTGTCGTCTGTGTATGCGTGTATCTCCACCCACCTCCAAGTACTCAGTGGAGTCAAAGCTAGAGTAAAGGTATTATTCATTTTTTCTGTCTACTCTTAGATAAATACATTAAAAAATTTTTCCACATCAAAGTTTCTAAGCTTCTAGAATGTGGTACTGAGACATATTTTAAAGAGAGTGTTAGAAATAAATTGAAGCTCTAAGTATCACACTGTGATGAATACATGCTGTGGTAAAATACCTAATTTGGAAGAGGCCAAGTCTAAATTAATGAAAAATATAACTGTAGGTTGTTATTTTTGTCTGGGTTTATTTTGAACTATGGCACATGGAAAACTTACTAAAATGGGATGCTGTCACATAAAATTGAGCAACTTAATGAGAAAATTACAAATTAAGTCTGCATTATGTTCCATGTCACTAAAATTCTTGAACATGTTAAAGTTGTTAGGTCAATGAAAGTTTTACAATTCTGAAGCTTTTCCTATTATGAAGTTACTGGTACTTGGCTTTGAGTAATGCAACTTAATGATTAGGTTTTGATTAACCCCTGATGAGTTTATTATACCTGGGCTTGGAGAGTGGAGCAAGGTATTATTTCTTGCTCATTTACGCTGTCTTAAAAACTGATGGTAAAAGGTGGATTATGAATCTGGCGAAGGAAGCGAGTTTACCAATAATTATGTAAAACTTGATTATAGAGAATTTTGAACATGGGCAAAGGTAAACTGAAAAATACAATGAACTTTCACAAATCTATCATCTGTTTCAACAATTAATTCATGGCAAATTGTCTTTTTAACCCCATTAACTTACCACTTCTGTATTATTTTAAGCAAATTCCACTCATTCTACGTACTTCATTTGTAAATATGTCGGTTAATTCTACAAGATAAGAACTTTGTTCTAAGACAATCACAAAAAAAATTGTCATACCTAAATGGAACAAACAAAAATAATAATTCTTTAATAATATCATATTTGATTACTGTTCAAATTTCCACTTGTCTTATGGACGTCACACTTGTTTTTTCCCTGGTGCTTTGTTTGAATGGGTATCCAATTACAGTCCACATCCTGTGATTGATGTTTCTTAACTGTTTGACTCTTTGGGTTTCTGCTTCGTCTCTTTTTTTTTTTTCCTCATAATTTCTTGAAGACATGGGGTGGTTTATTTTATGGAGTTTCCTGCAACATGGATTATGCGGATTATGTCAGCACATACGATTATGTGCTGTAGAGCTGTTCAACATTACTTAGTGACTTAAAAATATTTTTTATTGGTTTTAGAAAACACTCAATAATCTTCTTTTCAAATATTGCTTTGGCTGCACTCACCTTCATTCCTCTAGGATTTCAGGTAACATTCGTCAGACCTTTTTGTGTAACTCCCTCTCTCTGTTCCGTCCTTCCTACACCTCTGTTTTTTGTCTCTCTTCCTTCTGAGAATTTACTTGTGCTCTTTTTTATAGCTTACCCCTTTTCTCTTCATCTATGTCTAATTTTTAAAACCCATTTATTGAATTCTCAGCTTTAGTAGTTTTTTTTTTAGTTCTAGAATATCCATTTGATACTTTTGCAAAAACTTTTCCAATTTTCTGTGAAAATTCTCACATAGGTCTTTGATTTTCTAATATTACACAGTTATTTTAAAGCTTGTGTAAGAATTGAATTATATGGTTCCCCTATGGGTCTGTTTCCGTTTTTCATGATCCTGATTTCTCTCCTAGAATACCTGGTAGTAGTGGTGGTGGTGATTTTGTCTGTTGACATTGGATGTAAAAAACAGTAGGAATTACTTTGAGGGAGGATGATGTTATCTTCCTTTAGAAAGGGTTTATTTTTGCCTCTGGAAGGTGGCTAGGGATAGTTATGATCCTGGATCACCTTAATGCAGAAAAGTTTGAAATTTTGAAGTTGGATTCAGTTCCAGATTCTGATTTATCTTTACACGCATAGTGCAGCACTGTGGTAGGGAAGATCCCAATTCCGCAGTGTTTACCAGGGCCCCTTTTTCTTGGCAGGCCCTAAACTCATTTTTGTCTCCTAACCCTGTGTGTCTTTTGAAACCTCCACTCAGCTCTGAACTACCTCATCAGATGTTCCTCGAGGAAAAGCAAGCCCATGCTTGGCTCACCTGGGTAAGCTTACCTCTCCATAGTTCCGTAATTTTTCACTGCCTCGTTGGCACTCGGATGCTTTCAAGCAGCTGTTTTTTGTTTTGCCCAGCTTTTCTAGTTGTTTTCAGTGCAAGAGTTCACATATATTACCTAGTCTGGCATTGCTAGAAATTGCTGCATTTCTGACTCCAGCTTCTGATCCTTGTATATATTTAATCTGATAGGAATGTGCATTATCTATTTAGTTTGCTTCCTTGTAAGGAGCTTTCAAACGATGTCTCACTTGCCAGGGCCTATTCAGTTGGGCTTGGATAACAGTCCACACTCTGGCTGGAATGAATGCCTAGTTCATCACTGTGGAAGGCCAGGCACTGCGAACGTTCTGTGCTGTGCTTCAGAAATCAAAAATTGCCGGCTTTTATATCTGGACTGTGATTCTCTCATAGAGGATTTTGTACATGCCAATTCAAAGTTTAAATGTATGCTATGTGTGAATATGTGTGCAAAATGCCCAAACGAGAAGAATATCTTCTTTTCCCAACCATATCGAGACACCTTAAACAACTATGAAATACATTTTTTCTTCCAGTTTTCCAAAATATTTGTCTGGGCTGAGACAAAGAATGAAATATGTTAGGCCAAAATGCTTCTTGAAAATTTTATGATTTATAAGAGCTTAGAAAATCTCTTTTGGACTTTAAACATCTGTTATTATTAGGATATTAGGATATCCTATCCGTGAATAAAAAACTTCAGTGCATTTTTTACACAGGTGAAATACTTTAGGTGTTTCTATGAGTAATTTCTATAATATATGACTGTTTCATATTTGTAGTTTTCAGCTGTGTGAGCCTACGTTTGTGTAGGTAACAGTAACAAATTGCTGTTATTAATTTTTAGTCAATTTTCAACTTGCATTTATAATTTGCTGCATAGATTCTAGCATTACTATATTGTCAGAAGCCTTAATTCAAGTCTTTAGATATTTAATAAAATCATGTAAAAACTGAAATTTGATGTATTTGTCTTGATTACTCTGAACAAAGACAGTGCTTCAAACTTCGTGATGCTTCAGGATGAAAATTGGTGTAAACGATATTTGAATCTAAATGTGGTTTAAAATCTTGATGCTAAAGCCTTTCATAGTTCCTATTTTCTAAGTAATATTTAGCTATATTTGATCTTGTAGATGAAGAAAGATTTGACTGATTAAATGTGTGCAGTACCATCTTGGAATAAATTTTATTCATAGATTAATAAAATATGTGCAGCATGATTTAGGAGAAAATATTTTAGGCCATTAAATTTAGTTACATAAGCTACAGTCTGTTTTAAATTCTGTGCAACTAAAATCTGTTTTGCTTTAAAAAGAAAAAATGTTCAACTTTCACTGGAAAATGTAGAGTGGTTTTTTTCCCAAGACCGTCAAAAGCATACCCCATCACACATTTAGGGAACTTTTGAAATATTAGATTTAGCCTTTTAACTTGACAGTTGTTATCATTGTCTAATTTTCTTATCTCTAAAGTACTTAAGAACACTCTGATTTGGTTACGTGTTTCTTGTAGTACCTCTTTGGTTCAAATGTAATTTTTTTCTCTAATGTGGAATAAACTGAAAGTAAATAACCTAGCGCAATGCCTGGCACATATTTGGAATCAAAGATTACTTTCTTATTATCCTCTCATTCTTAGCCACGGATTTTAAAGGTATTGGGAAAACAGTACCAAGAAAAGTTAAAGAGCTCAGCTTCCATTCTGAATCCTTAAGTTTCTTTTTCTAAAAGAAAGATTCAAATTAATGCATGGTGTTGTAGGCAGAATTCTGTGACGGCCTTTAAGATTCTGGGTCCCCTGGAGTACACACCTATGAAATCTGTCCTTGAGTGTGATTGCAATCTGTGAATATGATGGAATAGTCACTCCCTCGATCTGGTTGCATTAAATGGCAAAGGTGCTGGTATAATCATTCCTGAGATAATTTTATATAATATGACTCCCTAGCAGGCTGGAGAGAGAAATTCCTACTGGCTTTGAAGTAAGCTGCCATGTCGTAAGAGGGACATAAGGATAGGACCTGAGGGTGGCCTCTAAAATCTGAGAGCAATCCCTGCCAACAGCCAACAAGAAATCAGGGATAGTAGTCCCAGCCAAAAGGAGGCTGAGAGCTTTACAGATAACAGGTTTGCCACCAGAATATAGGTATTGTGAAACCCACCACTAAATCAAAGCCAAAATGGGAAAAGCAAAAACATGTATCAGCTTTGTCATCATTGGACATTGTAGATTTGGGCAGATCCATCTGATCTGCAAATGCGGTAGAATCGACAACAGAACCATCAGAAAATTTGAGGAGGCTGCTGAGATAGGAAAGGGCTCCTTCGAGCATGCCTGGGTTTTGTATAAACTGAAAGCTGAGTGTCAGCACGTTTCACTTTTGTTAACTCCCTGTGGACACTGGAGACCAGCAAGTATTATGTGACCATTGTTGATACCCCAAGACAGACTTTATTAAAAATGTGATTACAGGCAGACCTCAGACTGATTGTGCTGTCCTGATTGTTACTTCTACTGGTGAATCTGAGGCTAGTATCTCATGTGCATATCCTTCCGGCATGTACACGAGGTGTGAAACAACTAATTGTTGATGTTAGCAAAATGGTTTCTACCTGAACACTATGGAAGAGATACAAGGAAATCATTGAGGAAGTCAGCACCTACATTAAGAAAATTGGCTACAACCCTGACATAGTAGCATTTGTGCCAATTACTGGTTGGAATGATGACAACTTGCTGGAGCCAAGTGCTAGCATGCCTTGGTTCAAGGGATAGAGTCACCCATAAACATGGCAATGCCAGCGGAACCACTTGGAGCTCTGGATTGCAACCTGCCACCAACTCATCCTACCAGCAAGCCTTTGCATCTGCCCCTCCAGGATCACTACAAAATTGATTGTATTGATACTGTCCCTATGGGCCAAGTGGAGAAAGGTGTTACCAAACCTGGCATGGTACTCACCTTTGCTCCAGTCAACATTAAAATGGTAGCAAAGTCTATGGAAATGAACCATGAAACTTTGAAGCTCTTCTTGGGGACAACATGGGCTTCCATGTCAAAAATGTGTCAAAGATGTTTGGTCATGGTAGCATGGCTGGTGACAGCAAAAATGACCCTCCTTCACTGCTCAGGTAATTATCCTGAACCATCCAGGCCAAAACACTGCTGGCTATGTACTTGTGCTGCATTATCACCCAGCTCACATTGCTTGAAAGTTTGCCGAAGGAGAAGATGGATCACCATTCTGGTAAGAAGGTGGAAGATGGACCCAAATTCTTGAAGTCTGGCGATGCTGCTTGTCATTGATACGGTACCTGGCAAGCACACGTGTGTTGAGAGTTTCTCTGACTATCCTTCTCTGTTTTGTTGTTCACAATCTAACACAGCTCTATATGGATGCTACAGTTGTGATTAAGTTAAAGGCCTTGAGATGGGGAGATTATTCTGGATTATCTCCAGAATAGGCCCAGTGTAATCACCAGGATCCTTATAAGAGGATAGCAGGCCGGTCAGAGCGAGTGCCCTCTAGATGCTGGAAAAGGCAGGGAAATGTTCCCTACAGTCTGCTCACAGCCTGGTGTTAGGACTTCTGACCTCCAGAACTGTAAGACAATGAATTCATGATATTTTAAGTCACTGAGCTTGTGGGAATTTGTGCAATAGAGAAAAAATGCACTAGATATCTGAGAAGAGCCTCTTACTTGGAAGAAACCAAAACAAAATAACTTGTTGGACAGAAACTATACAGGAGGAAGAGTACCTCAAAGATAAAAATTTTTCCTCATATACTTGGAGAGATAGGTGAATATATACATCCATGAAAGAATAGAATAATACATGTTAAACACTGAGAACAAAAAATAATTCTTAAAAATTTTAGAATTTTTAAACTAGTGATAATAGAATTTTAAAACTAAATATAAGGGTTGGTGGATAAAGTTAAGGAAATTTCCCAGAAAGAATATCAAAGAAACAAAACAAGAAAGAAAAGGAGCAAAGATCGAAAATCTGAATAATACAGGAGATCATCAGTAAGAAAATTTGCCAGAATTGAAGGATATGAGTTGTCAAGTTGACAGCATTCACTGAGTAACCAGCACAATGGATAAAAATAGACTCACACTAAAGCACATTACCATGAACTTTGATGGGAGCAATTATAAGATCCTACAAGATCTCCAGAGAGAGTGGAGGGAGGAAAAGGACAGATCATGTACAAAGAAACCAAAGGCCACATGAAAAGGAATATTATCAGGAATCACAATAGATGTTATCTTTTTAATAGCAACATGAAAAGCAAGATAATGGTCAATGTCTTCAAAGTTCTGGTGGAAAAAGAATTCTAACCTAGAATTCTATACCTAACCAAACTGTCATAAACATGATGACAGAATAAATTTTTTACAGAATTACCCTTACAGTACCATACTGAAGGGTGTCTTCCATTAAAATCAGGGAGCAAATTAAGAAAGGAAAAGATAGGAGATTCAGGAAAAAAAGAGACCAAAAAGAAAAAAAAGAAAAAGAAAATTACAGAGAATATCATAATTATGATTAGGGAAAGATCTCAGAAATGCCCAAGGCATAGTCCTTGGAGCTTTTTTCTACCAACAACTACTCAAAGTGAAATTATCCAATTTTTTTTTCAAAATTGAGTATCATTGGCATATAAAAATACTGCACATATCTAAAATGTACAATGTTATTAATATAAGTTTTGGCATATGTACCAGTCACCAAAATCAAGATACTAAATATGTGTGTCACCTCCAAAAGCTCCATCGTGAATCTTTGTCCTCTCTCCCTCTTGTTCCTCCCTGCCTCTGCTTCATTCCCAAGCCAGGCAACCACTTATCTGCTCTCTATAACTGTAGATATTTGCATATTCTAAAATGACATAAAGGGGAAGACATGTGTACTCTGATTTCTTTTAATCTGCACAATTATTTTGAGTTTCATTCATATTTTTACATATATTGCTAGTTCAATCCTTTTTATTGCTGAATAGTATTCCATTTTATGAATAATTTGAGTTGTTTCCAGTTTTTGGCTGTTGTAAATAAAGTTGCTATGACCATTCATATATAGGTCTTTTTACAAAAATAGGCTTTCTTTTCTCTTGGGCAGATACCTAAAAGCAGAATTGCTGCATCACATGGTAGTTATCTATTTGGTTTTTTAAGAAATTGTCAAATTCTTTTCCAAAGTGGTTTTATAATTTTACATTCTCATTATATGTGCACTAATAGTTCCATTTCCTCCTCATCCTCACCAATATTTAATATAGTCAGGCTTTTTAGTTTTAGCCATTTAATGGTTTTGTGGTTTCCCTGGCAGCAGTCCCCAACCTTTTTGGTTCCAGGGACAGGTTTTCATGGAAGACAATTTTTCCATGGGGATGGGGGGTAGCAGGAGGCAGAGCTCAGGTAGTGATGCGAACGATGGGGAGCAGCTGTAAATACACCTGCTCACCTGCCTTCTGCTCACCTCCAGCTGTGTGGGCCCCGGGTTCCTAAGTTTCATGGAAGACAATTTTTCCACAGACAGAGGGTGGGGGTGGCAGGGCGATGGAGCTCTGAGGCCTGGTCCTTAACAGGCCACAGACTGGTACTGGTCCGTGGCCTGGGGATTGGAGACTGCAGGGTTAGAAACAAAGAATGAGGATGGGGCTCACAGCAACCAGCACAGCGACCAGGATGAATTGCTCTGCATTTCGGCCAATAGAGGCATCACACCAGAGAAATTAGCCAACAACACTGTGCTGCTAGGAACACAATTCGCAGATCTTCCAGGCCTGAATCTATAGCCAGATTCCCTACATAACCTGGGTGCTCTCATCAGGTCTTCCCTAGGTCCTATTTTAAAGAAGTGGAGAGGCTAGACAGGCTTGACCCAGGAAGACAAGCAGTAGATCCACTCAGCCAAAAATCTCACCCAATGACCACTCCCAGAGAGGGAGAATACCACCTTGGTGGGTTTCAATCTTCAATTTTACATTTCTAAGAAGCATAGCCTCTGGTCCCTCCTGTTTATAGCTCTGGTTCTGCCTACCCTCAAAGCTCAGCCTGTAACCACATTCAACTGCAGATCCCAAATAGTGAAATTCCCTGGCTGGGGAATGCATCTCTCACCTGGCCTGACTGGAAGCCTTCACAGTATCCAGCCAGTAGCTCTGCCTGATAGCAGAGCCCAGCCAGTGGTCTCACTGGGCAGTGAAGGCTAGCCAGTAGCCTTATCCAACATCTAAGCAAAGTCAACAGCCCAATCAACAAAGGGACTCACCACAAGCTCTGCCTGCCTGAGGTTGTCACCAGCAGGCCCTTCCAGAATCCCAGGCTGAACCCCAAGGAAAATGAGTATCAAATGACAAAGAATACAGATTAATACTCATAAAGAAGTTCAATAGATTATGAAAGTATGTGGACTAAAATATTTAATAAAATTCGTAAAACAAAAAGGAAGAAGCTAAGAAATAGAAACAATAAAAAGATAGAAATCCTAGAAATGAAGAATATAATGACTGAATTATAAAACTCAATAGGAAGCTTCAATAGCTGACTCAAGTAAAAAAAAAAAAAGAATTGGTGAGCTGGAAGACAAAATGTTAGAAATTATCCAGTCGGAGAAACAAAAAGACAAAAGAATGAAAAAGAATAAAGTAATAGCAATTATGAGACATCATCAAGAGACAAAACTTTTGCCTAATAGGAGTTACAGAAGGAGAAGAAATAGGAAAAGGGCCAGAAAACATTAAAATTATGACTGAAAACTTTTCTCATCTCATCTTATCTGGAGATAAAGGCCAACACCCAAGCACAAGAAGCACAGAGATCTATCAAATTCCAACCAAAGAGGAGTATACCAAGGCACGTAATACTCAAACTATCAAATATCAAAGACAAAAAAATTCGGAGAGGATTGAGATAAGAAACACAACACATACAAAGGTATGTCAATATGACTGTCAGCAGATTTCTCAGAAGAAACCCTGCAGGTCAGGAGAGAGTAGACTCAATGAAAAATGCTTTATCCAGCAAAGCTATATTTCAGAAATGAAGGAGAAATAAAAACTTTCCCAGACATCAAAAGCTAAGGGTGTGCATCAACACTAGAATTCCTTATTGCTGGGATCCCCAAGCTTGAGGCTGTGGACTGGTTCCAGTCCGTGGCCTGTTAGGAACTGGGCCACACAGCAGGAGGTGAGCAGTGGGTGAGCGAGGGAAGCTTTATCTGTAATTACTCACATCACCACCTGAGCTCTGCCTCCTGTCATATCAGTGGCGGCATTAGATTCTCATAGGAGCATGATCCCTACTATTAACTGCACATGTGAGGGATCTAGGTTGCCCGCTCCTTATGAGAATCTAATGCCTGATGATCTGAGGTGGAGCTGAGGCAGTAATGCTAGTGATAGGGAGCAGCTGCAAATGTAATAAATGTAATGTGCTTGAATCATCCCAAAACCTTCCCCCCCAACCCGGTCCATGGAAACAATTGTCTTCCATGAAGCCAGTGCCAAAAGTTTGGGGACCACTGTTCTAACTGACCCATGTGATCTAGACCTGCCTTTACTTCAACCTTTTCCCTGGGATAGAGATGGGAGTGAGCCTCCTGTAAAGGGTCTCAGAATGGTGGGGAAACTGAATGTCCAACTTTAACTCACTTTTCTCACCATGGGCCCAGGGGAATTGTCTGTGTGTGGAACTGTACCAGCTTTGGGGAGCAGTGCTGTGATCAAAGAGAACCTCTTACCATTTGATTGTGGCTATCCTTGGTTCTGTGGTGCAAGAGGGTGTTTTAACCTTACCCCTGAGTTATGGAATATTCTACATGGTATTTTTGTCTGTGAATAGTTGCTAGTTGGATTTTTGGGGGGTTCAGTGAAGCCAGAGAACTCCTATTCCACCATTTTGCTGATGTCACTCTTGGATATGTTCTATCTTGATCAATGACTATTCCATATGCTCTTGAAAATGCGCATATCCTGCTAGTCATGGTTGGAGCATTGTATAAATGTCAACTAGGTCAAACTGGTTCATAGTGTTGTTCTAATTTTCTATAAAATCATTTATTTTCTATGTTCTTTTTCTGTTAATTATTGCAAGTAGTCTATTGACCTCTCCAACAATATTGTGGATCTATCTATTCCTTCTTTCTGTTTTATTTGTTTTTGCTTCATGTGTTTTGAAGCTCTGTTTAATAAATGTAAAAATGTTTAGGTTATATGTCCTCTAGATTAATTGTTTTTTTTTATCATTAGTTAATAATTTTCTTTATCCCTGGTAATATTCTGTACTCTAAAATCTTGTTTGTGTAATATTAATAATAGCTACTCCAAATTTGTTTTGATTAGTGTTAACAGAGCATGTATTTAACTGTATTTTTTGTTTTGACTCATATGTGTCCTTTATAGCTTAAGTACCTTTCTTATAGATAGCATAGAGTTGGGTCTTGCTATTTTATCCAATTAGACAATCTATGCCTTTTAATTGAGGTATTTAGGCCATTTACATTTAATGTGATAATTGATATGTTTAGGTTTAAATCTATCTCTTTTTCTCTTATTTGTTTTCTCTGTGTCATGTGTCTTTTTTGTTCCTTTTTCTCTTTTTTGTATTTCTTTGGATTAATTGAATATTTTTATGGCCTCATTTCATTTACTTTGTTGTCTTTTTTATTTTAAAAGTTGCTTTAGGGTTTGTAGCATACATTTGTATTAGGTTGAATAAAAGCCCCCAAAGATATCAACTAAACCTCCCATTAGGTCCCACCTCCAACATTTGGGATCAAATGTCAACATGAGATTTCGAAGGGACAAACATCCAAACTGGAAACTGTAAGTGTTACCTTATTTAGGAAAAGGATTTGTGCAGATGTAATTAAGTTTAAGATCTTGAGATGAGGAGATTATCCTGGGTTATCTGAGTGGGCCCTAAGTGCACTTACATGTGGAGGAACAGAGGAATATTTGACACACAGAGGTTAGCAGATGATGTGAAGATGGAGCAAAGAGAAGTTTGAAAATGGTGGCCTCAAAGATTCAAGAGATGCAGTCACAAGGCAAGAAATGCCAGCAGCAATGGAAGGTGGAAGAAGCAAGGATGGATTTTCCTCTGAAGCCTCCAGAGCAAGCATAGGCTGTCAACACCTTGCTTTACCCAGTGAGACTGTTTTCAGACTTTTGGCCTCCAGAGCTGTGAAAGAATAAATTTCTGCTGTTTTCTCACCAAGTTTGTGGTAATTTGTTATGACAGCTCTAGAAAACTCAAATAGCATTTTAAATTTAGTCTAATTTCAAATAATATTATACTACTTCTGTAGTATATAAACCATACAACAGTCTACTCTATTTCTTACCTCCCAGCCTTTATACTACCATGACCATGGATTTTACTTATATAGTACAAATTTCATAATACATTGTTCATGATTAGTTTTATTTAAACAGTTAATTATCCTTTTAAAAGATTTAAATAATAAGAAAAATATACGTTCGCCCTTGTAGTTACTATGTCTGGTGTTAATTCCTTTGTGTAAGTTCATATTTCTATTTGGTATCATATTCCTCTTTTCTGAAGGACTTCCTTTTACATTTCTGGTAATAAATTGTTTCAGCCTTTTCTGTGTCTGAAAAAGCATTTTTTGTCTTTATTGTCTGACAGATATTTTTGCTGGGTATAAGATTATATGTTGATAGTTTTTTGCTTTCAGTTCTTGTGGCTCCACTACTAGGTTTTGCTCCATTTTCTGTCTCAGTTTGTTTAGTGTTGCCAGAAAGGAATACGAGAGGCTGGGTAATTTATAAAGAAAGGAGATTTATTTGGGTCGTGTTCTGAAGCTTGTATAAGAAGCATGGTGTCAGCCTCTGCTTCTGATGAGGGATTCAGGCTGCTCCCACTCGTGGTGGAAGGTGCAGAGATCACATGGAGAGAGGGGAAGCAAGGGGTGATGTCAGGCTCTTTTAACAACCAGCTCTTATGGGAACTCGCAGAGTGAGAACTCACTCAGCTCCCAAATGGCAGTCATCTATTCATGAGGGATCCACCCCCAAGACGCAAACACCTCCCACTAGGTTCCACATCCAATATAAGGGATCAAATTTCAACGTGAGATTGGCGAGGACAGACATTCAAACTCGAGCAACTGTCTTCTTGTTTGCATTGTTTCTTACATGAAATAAGCTGCCATACTTCGTTTGTGCCTCCTGCACATATGAGTCTTTTATTCCCTCTTGGTGTTTTAAAGATTTTCTCTTTAGCATTGCTTTTGAGAAATTTTACCTGAATTGGTGTCATTTCCTTCTTGTTTCTTGTGCTGGGGGTTCACTGAAATTCTTGGGTCTGTTCATTTGTAGTGTTTGTCAAATTTGGAAAATCTTCAGCCATTATTTCTTCCAGTATATTTTCTTTCTGCTCTTTCATGTCTTCTCCTTCTGTGCCTTTAATTATATGTGATTAGGGCTTTCAAAGTCGCCTCGCAGCCACTGATACTCTGTTCATGTAAAAACTGGTTTTTTTTCACTGTATATTTCATTTTGGATGAAATAGTTTCTATAATATTTCTATTGCTCTATCTCAAATTCAGTAGTCTTCTCTTCTGAATTGTCTAATTTACCACTATTTCTATTCAGTGTATTTTTTCACCTCAGAAATTATAGTTTATAAGTTCAATTTGGGTCTTTTTATGTCTTCTGTGTCTTTATTTAATGTGTTAAATTATTCCTTTAGCCTCTTGAACCTATGGAATACAGTTATAATAATACCTTTCGAAATGCCTTTGTTTGCTAATTCTAACATCTGTGTCAGCTCTGGATTGGTTTCAGTTAGTTAACATTTCTCCTCATTATGGGTCATACTTTTCTGTTTGTATGCTCGGTAATTTCTGATTAGATGCTAAACATTGTAAATTACGTTTTGTCAAGTGGTGGGTATTTTTATGTTTCTATAAATATTCTGGAGTTTTGTTCTGGTACTCAGTGAAGTTACTCCAAATCAGTTTGATTCTTTTGGATCTTACTTTTAACATTGTTAGGCAGAACCAGAGCAGTGTTTGATCTAGGGGTAGTTTATGCAAACTGCTGAGGTGTGACCTTTCCGAGTGCTCTAGCCAATGTTTGTGAATTACAGAGTGTTCCTTTCTGGCTTGTGGGAACGGGCACTGTGCTTTGTTTGGTATGAGTGCCAGGTACTATTTCCTCTAATACTTTTGGGAGGTTCTCTCCCACCTGGGATAGTTTCTTGAAATGTATCTGCTGATCAGTACCCTGTTGAATATTTGAAAGAAACCCAGTGAAGATCTCCAGAGTTCGTATTGTCTGTGGATCTCTCTACCCTCCATACTGTATGTTGCAAATATAGAGCCTTGGTCTGTGTCTATGTGATTCAGGAAGTCCTCCTGGCTCTGCCCGGAGTCCGACTCTCAGAAATATGGTCTGGAAACTCTCAAAACAATAAGCTGGGGAAAACATAGGGCTCATTTCTATTTGTGTCTTATCACTGAGGGTTTACTTTTTTCCTTTATGTCCAAATTTATGAAAACTGTTTCCCCATATAGTTTTTCTGGTATTTTAGTTGTTTCGAGTGGGAGGATAAATCCAGTTCCTGTTACTCTATCTTGGCCAGAAGCAAGAGCCATTACCGATTAAAAATTTTTATCTGTAAGAGTCATATAATAGCTTAGGGTCATAATTTTTTAACCTATTAAATTTGGATTTTATTAGTAAATGCTGGTTTTTCCCAATTACTCTATAAAATAAATGATATCAATAACTTTATAATTGTCTTAGAAAAAAGTATCTCTTTGACATTTAAAAAATAATTTTAATGATGGTAAACATGTTAATTAAAAAAGGCATTCTAGTTTTTTTTTTTAACATACTTATTAAATAAAACTGCTTTATCTTAATGAGTAAGGTCACCTTTTATCTTTTCTCCCCCTAAAGGTAAGAGGACAAAAAATAATTTTGAATGTGTTGATAAGTGTCCATTACTACTAGTAAGTTATTTTTTCATATCTCATGAAAATTATTATTGTGTGCACTAGGTCATTATGGACTTTATTAATTACAGTAGTTACAGTGGTAAAGAAAGAAAATTTGGGCAGAAGTGATCTGAAAACAGAATAGCTGGAAATATGATTGTAAATTTTAAAAATATAAAGCCTTTGATCTTAAACATTAGATAGCAAGAAAACTCTGCATTTGGACATAATTTTTTTTTAGGTTTAATGAAAATAATTTTGTGTCTGTGTTTGTGCTTGCTTTCTTCTTCTGAAAGCTGCTTTAAATTAAGACACCTTGCTCATTTAAATAAAAGAAGGCCTTGGCCTTAAGTGATGGATAATTAGAAATTTGATGGCTTACTTTACACTGATATGAAAAAAACGAGTACAAAAATAGTGGAGGATGTTGCTTTGATTTTGCCAGGACAGGGTGCAGTTAGGATGAATAACAACATTCTATGTACTCCAGGTGCGTCAGCAGAAAAAGCAATGCTTCAGACAGTATGAAGTCATAATATTTTGTCCAGAAATGCATTGTTAAGCCATAACACATTTTTGGCATTATATGACATCATCTGATGAAACGTATTTCCTGGTATAAATATTAATCTACAAGGAGTTTTTAGTTGTGATTAAGAAAACAATTTACATTATTGGTCTTGGATGGGAAAATCTTAGAAACAAATGTAATAGTTATATTTGCTAATAAGAGTTGCAACATAGCATCCTGGTGCGACAAAGCCATGGTATTTCATGCGTTTTGACAGCTTGCCTTTGTGGCAGAAAGTCTGTCTGCATGCTGGTCAGCAGGTCAGGAGCATAATGTCTGTTATAATAATCGAAGCTATTTTTTTCCAAGTTTGATTGTGTGGTTTTACAATGGTGAATGAATAAGTGAATAAATTTAGAACCAAATCAGGCATGTAACGAAAGAATGCAGTTTTCTTCATTTACGAGTATCCTGGGACGTCCCTTCCCCAGCCTGGAGACCCATCGTGTCTGCTTCGTTCCTCCCAGGCCTGAGGAAAGAGAATTAAACCCAAAAGAGCAACACTATTTTTCTGGGCAGAAAAGGCTGGTCAGCTAAGAAGGCATCTGCCGAGTTAGTTGTGTAGCGTCTACGTTACAAAAGCTATTAAATATAACCCAAACAAAAGCAACATTTGGGAATGAGAAAAAAAAATTTGTATAAAAACCAATTACTTGTTTTTCCTTCTGCTGCTGAAGCAGACTGTGCTGCTGCTGTGGTCTGGAAATCTTACTCTTAGAAGGACTGGGTTTCTCTGAAAATGCAAAGGCAAAATTAGGGCTGGAACTGGGCACCAAAATAGTGGTTTCACAGAGATTTTTATAAGTTCATTAAAATGACAATTATTCTCATATGTGCCTGAGTGATTTAAGAGCAATACAGACCTGTGTCATAATGTACATTCTTCCTCACTCGGGGAATAAGTCATTGGTTACTGTGTGGAGAAAACATAGATGATACATTACTTTGGGGAATTGGGAAGTTGCTTATGTCTCTTTGAAATGCTGTTGCCTCAGTTCACTCTGAGAGTGTAAGGTCCTATTACATTGTTACAAAAATACTATAAAATGGAAATCACTATACAAACACACTGTTTTCTGTCTGAAAAAAGCTTCTGATTCTTCTTTTAGCTTATTTCTATTTTTTAGCCAAGTGAGTTTTTTTCTTAAAGTCCAAACTAAAAATGGAAATTGGCCTGATTTGTTTATCTGCCTGTACATCTAGAGTTTGCTTGCTTGCTTTCCCCTCCGGCGCAGCCCAGCAGCGTGTCCTGGGAGCCCTTCTGCAGAGCACGGCCCCGTTCGCTTGCTTCCCTGCCTGCCCTCCACCCGAGCCCTGCCAAGGGGCCATCGGCTTTTCGCTGCCCCCCACCCCCACTACTGATTTCCCCTTCCCTTCAGACACGGTAGTTAGGCAGTGCAGCAGTCTGCCCTGGTTGCCATAACAGGATTCCACAGACCAGGTGATCTAGTAAGAAAAGAGACTCGTATCTCATAGCTCTAGAGTCTGGGAAGTCCAAGCGCGCGGTACCAGCGTCTGGTGAGGGCCTTCTTGCTGTGTTATCCCATGGCGAAGGACACGGTCCTATCGGGTTAGGGTCCCACCATTATGACCTCATTTAACCTTAATTACCTCCCTAAAGACCCTGTCTCCAAACACAGTCACACAGGAGGTGAGGGCTTCAACAAATGAATGGGAGGACACAATTCAGTCCCTAACAGTTAGACTGATCTTTAAGAAGATAAAATCAGGTCATGTTTCTTCCCTGTTTAAAACTCCCCAATGGCTTTCCATTATTCTGAGGATGAAATCCAATCTCCTCACCTTGACTTACAAAGCTCCGTGTAACCTGGTCCCTGTCTACCCGTCTTATCCAGGGCCACCATGTTGCATAATACCAGGAGCCATCTTTTTTTTTTTTTTTTTTTGAGACAGAGTCTCACTCACTCTGTCACCTGGGTTAGAGTGCCATGGTGTCAGCCTAGCTCACAGCAACCTCAAACCCCTGGGCTTGTGCGATCCTCCTGCCTCAGCCTCCCCAGTAGCTGGGACTACAGGAGCACACCACCACACCCAGCTAATTTTTTCTATTTTGGTAGAGATGGGTTCTTGCTCTTGCTCAGGCTGGTCTCAAACTCCTGAGCTCAAGTGATCCTCCTGCCTCAGCCTCCCAGAGTGCTGGAATTACAGGCGTGAGCCACCATGCCCAGCCAAGGAGCCATGGTTTTCATACAATGCAACAGAATCATTTAATGCAGAGCCCCTCATCTGTATCCACTTTCAATAAACCTTGATATATAGTCAGGAAGCTCCCTGTTATATATAGTCAACTGCAGAAGCAGATGGACCCTCACCCAAAGTTTGGTTTAGATGTGCAGACTGATCAAGACACATGCACACACACACACACACACACACCACACACACAAGAGGGCATGAAAAGGATTATTACTTACATGATTGAGGTCTTTGGGGGAGAGCAGGTTGGGCCTCCCAGGCAGGTCCAAAATGGTGAGAAAGTAGGGAAAGGAGGCTGGCCTGGATTTTATTGTGTCTAGGAGGTGGGCCTGGGCTGGTGAGGGAAGGGGCTTGCATGGCTTGAAGATCCAGAACATCAAAAGGAGAGAGCATGCAGGTTTTCTTATCTTCTTGTCCAGATGTGGGGCACAAGAAGGGGTGAGGCAGAAAGGTCTCAGCAGTGAAACATCAAAAAATAGAGTCAGACTTCTCGTTACACTCCCGTCTTGTGCTTTTTAAAAAGGTCCTAACTATGTTTGGCCCTCTGTTATTCCATATAATTTTAAGGATCAGCATGTCAAGTCCTATAAAAAGCCCTGTGAGGATTTTTATCAGAATGATACTGATTCTATGTGTGAGTTGGGGGAAACGTGATATCTTTAGGATATTGAATATTCCCATTCAAGAACAGCGCGTATCTTATATGTTTAAATTTTCTTTCAAAATTTGCATTTCAACAAAAATAAATAATTTTCTCTATTCAGAGTTTTTGTAAGATTTAGTCATTGGCATGTTACATTATTGGTCATTTTTATAAAGTCTTTTTATATGAAATTACTTTTCCAAGTGGATCTTAATTTTGACACATTGATTTGTTTTGACACTGAATTTGATTCAGTGATCTTGTTAAATTCTCTTGTTTTATTTGTAGACTCTCTTGACTTTCCCATGTAAAGAATCATATCATCTGCAAAAAAAGACAGTTTTGTTTCTTTCTATCCATTGTTTATATTCCTGCCTTCTAGCACTGCATGAAGGGAAGTGGTGCTGGAGGGCCCACTGGTCTTGCTTGTGATCTTGCAGTGAACGTGTTCACCGTCACAGAGGATGTTTGCTTTCTCTCCACATCCTTTTTCAGGTTGAGGAAGTTCTTGTCTATTCCTACTTTGCCGAGAATTTTTATCGTGAATAAGCATCAACTTACCAAATGATTTAATGGCGTTTTTAAATGTTAAAAACATCATATATTCCTGAGATAAACCCAACTTGAATACAGTATAGTATTTTTTAAAATACATTGCTAGATTTCATTGACTAGTATTTTTGTTTAGGATTTTTGCAATGATATTCAGTAATTTTTCTTTCTTGTATTACACTTGTTTGATTTCACTATCAAAGCTATCGCTGCTTCCTAAAAAATGATCAACAGAATGTATTGGATTCACAGACTAGTTTTATCCACTTCCATTTTTCTCCAACATCTATTTGAAGAGGTTGGAGATCCCCAAAGGACACTTTCCAAACTCTCTTGCAGCTAAGGTTCTGCCAATTACGTGCACTCATGAAAGTGTGTAAGGTGGAAGTGAGGTGGTGGCTACACCACCGCAGCTGGCAGCTGGCAGAGGGGCTACAGCAGATGAGGGTGTTTGCACAGTGTGCGGTGCCTGGTCGCCACCTCCATGGTGTGAGGCAGCTGAGCTTGTGGTCGCAGCAGCAGCATTAACAGCAACAGTGAGAGCAACAGTAACAGCAGCAATAGCAGCAGCAGTAGCAACAGCAGCTGTGGGGACTGGTGTAGCTTTGAACCCCAAAGTTCAACTCCAACTTTCGTTCTCTGGTTTTTCCAACAATTGTCTAAACACATAATTCCTTCTGTTAAATCCTCTTTCCGCTTGAAATATCAAGAGCATATTCTGTCCCCTGTATCCTCCCCATACCTGAAAGTTTGTATGAGGTTAAAATAATATATTCCTTAGATATCTGATAGAACGCAGCTGAGCCTGGCATTTTCTTTGTGGAAAGATTTTAAACTATTGATTCAATTTTTAAAATGATTCTAAGACTATCCAGATTTTATTTCTTCTTGAGTCAGTTTTAATAAGCCATATTTTTCTGTCCATTTTTCTATTTTGTCTATATTTACAAATTTATTCACAGAAAAGTACTGTATTCATGATATTCTTTTGTGATCATTATTGTTTCTACCATATCTGGATTGTTATATGCTCTTTGTCTTTTTTTTTTCTTTTTTTGAGACAGAGTCATGCTCTATTGCCCGGGTTAGAGTGCCGTGGCATCAGCCTTGCTCACAGCAACCTCAAACTCCTGGGCTCAAACGATCCTCCTGCCTTAGCCTCCCGAGTAGCTGGGACTACAGGCGTGTGCCACCATGTCCAGCTAATTTTTTCTATTTTTAGTTACCCAGCTAATTTCTTTCTATTTTTAGTAGAGACGTGGCGGGGGGCGGTCTCACTCTTGCTCAAGCTGGTCTCGAGCTCCTGACCTCAAGCAATCCTCCTGCCTTGGCCTTGCAGAGTGCTAGGATTACAGGCATGAGCCACCACGCCCAGCTTGTCATTTTTAAGATTAATAATTTATTTGTGTCTTCTCTCTTTCTTTAAATCAGTCTTGCCAGAGAGGGGTCTGATTTTGTTTCCCCTAAATGAACCAACTTTTGCCTTTGCTTTCCATTTCATTATTTTTTGTTCTTTATAATATCCTCCTTTCTACATTATTTGGACTTACTGTGATTATTTTTCTTATTTCTTAAGCTTTGTCTTTAGCTCATTAATGTT
Source organism: Indri indri (assembly GCA_004363605.1). Lineage (NCBI taxonomy): Eukaryota > Metazoa > Chordata > Mammalia > Primates > Indriidae > Indri > Indri indri. The sequence continues at coordinate 3,161 of RJWJ010026345.1, read as the reverse complement.
CAACCTTTGCTATTTTCCAGAAATCATAGAATTTTCCTGTACATGCTGCTTTCACTGCTGCAAGTTTGATATGAAGCATTCTTGTTATTATTCATTTCTAAACATTTTGAACATTTGCATTTTGATTGCTTTTTCAGTCTCTGGGTTATTTAGAAATGTTTCCCCCCCTCCTAATCTCCAAAAGCAGGGGACGCTCTTGTTTATTCTCATGTCGTGGGCTTTAATTTCACTGTGGTTAAAGAGTGTGTTCTATACCATGCTGATTCTTTGGCATTCGTTGAGACTCTCTTTGTGGCTTAACATTGTTTGACTTTTTTTTTGTGAATGTTTCATATGTGCCTGGGAAGAATATGCATTCTCAGAGTTCTGTATTTGTCCAATCAATCACAGTTGCTAATTGTGCTAGTCGAAATATTGTTTTCTATTTGTATTGTTTTATTTTTTATCTCCTTAACTTATCACTGAAGGAAGTATGTTGAATTGCTCACTGTGATAATAGATTTGTCATTGCCTTCTGAAATTTAGCAATTTTTGTTTACATAGTTTTGATGTTATTTTTTAGTTTGCTTAAACTCTAGAATTATTATATAAAATTTATGTTTATGAAGTGATTCCCTGTTATCCTGAATAATGCTTTCCACTCTAGTATATTTTGTCCGTTGTTGCTATACTGGGTTCAGGTTTCTTCTGGGTGGTGTTTTGCTGGTGTATCACTCTCTATTCTTTTATTTTCAGTATTGTGTGGCCCCATGTTTTCAGTGTGTCACTGTAGACAACATATTGTTGTATTTTTTTACAATCTTATCTCTGTTTATTAACCAATAAGTTTGGTTCATAGACATTTATTGTGATTATTGATATATTTGAACTCAATTCTATCATCTTGTTTTTGTATTCTTTCTGACCTTTCAGTTTTTTTCCTTTTCAAGCTGAGTCTTTGTTCTCCATTTTAAAATTTAATTTGTTTTTATTAACACTGGCATTTACACACTATTTATATTCTTTTCGTGGTTATCTACCCTTGCAATCTTAACCACACTTACTTAATTTACCAAAGTCTAAATCGTCCTGAATCACCCGACACATTTTAACTTTGTTTACTCTCCGTCAACTCATGAGTTCCTCTTACCCAGCAATTTAGTTCTGATCCTTATTTGATTCTACAAATCAAACTTTATTTTGTCCAGATGGTATTTTTATTTACAAATGTGATTACTATTTTACTTGTTCTACATTTCTTCTTGAATTTCAAAAATGCTGTAATTTTCCATCTTCTATAGGGCAGGTCTCCTGGTAGAATTCTGTCTGTTTCTGATTATCTGAGAGTATCTCTATTCTTCCTTGGTTCTAGAAAAAGCATATTGCTTAATTCTGAAAGGTTATGGTTATACTCTCTCAGCACTATGAAGACGTTCTATGGTGCTATAGTGCCTGGTGTTGCAATCAAAGTTTGTTGTTCGTTATACGGTCACTTCTTTCTAAGTGTTCTGCTTTTCGCTCTAGCTCCCCTCTCTTTCTGTTTGTCTTAGATGTTCTGGAGTTTTGTTAAAACAGGTTTATGCATGGATTTTTTTTAAAAATCTTATCCTTCTTGGAATATATCGTACTTCTTAAATATGTGAATTTATATCTTTTTATCAATTCTAGAAAATTCTCACCATTTCTAGCCAAATATTGCTTCCTTGATATCCTTGGGATTTTTTTTCCCTCTTACAAGACAGAGTAGATACGCAATGGACCTTCTCATTTCTGTCTTCCATATCTCTTAATTTCTGTGACAGAAATATCTATTTGTTAACATTTCCAGCTTTTCTTGTAGTGAGGTTTGGCTTGAGTTCTGGTCAATATAAAGTAAGCCATAAAATTTTCCACATAAGCCTAAACACCGGCATAAAAATTTTCCACATAAAAGACAAAACAAATACTGGCAATTGATTTCAGTAAACATTAAAAGGATAATATATCATGACTAAGTGGTGTTTATACCAGAAATGCAAGGTCAGTTTTACATTTTAAAATCAGAGTAATAGAGAAAAAAAAAGTATGATCATCTCAGGCTATGCAGAAAAATGATGTGAAAAAAATGCAACCACCTATTCATTATGGAAATTCTCAGCAAACTGTGAATAGAAGGAAACTTTCATAATCTGATCAATGTTATACATAATAAACAACCTATAACTAACATCACACTAAATGGAGAAATATTGAATGTTTTTCCTCAGTATGGAATAAGATGGAGATGTACACTTTTAACACGTTCGTAGAACATTACCAGGAAGTCCTATCCTGTGTAATTGGACAAGAAAATAAAAGTTTGGAAAACCTAGGGAGAAACTCATTTAAAAAAGTAGAATCTTAATGAGCTGCCCAAATTTAGGGAGGATTTTTATCAAGAACACCCTGATTTGGCGAGGCACACAGAATAAGGAAGGAAATTACAGTTAGAGTTCACAATAATAAGTTGCATTTCTTTGCACTTAATGTACAATCTGAAATGAAAATTAAGAAAAGAGTTTCATTTACAATTGCATCAGAAAGAATAAAATACTTAGGATAGACCTAACCAAGGAGATTAAACACTTGTAAACTGAAAACTACAAAACATTGGTGAAAGAAATTAAAGACAAAAATAAATGGAACAGGGGGAAGGGGGGACAAGGCCAACATATGTAACCTAAACATCTGTACCCCCATAATATGCTGAAATAAAAAAAAAAGGAAAAAAAAATAAATGGAACAATCCTATGTTCATGGGTTGGAAAATTTAGTATTATTAAGATGTCAGTACTACCCAAAGTGATCTACAGAATCAATGAAATCCCTATCAAACTATAAAATGACATTTGTGTGTGTGTGTGGAAATAGAAAAATTTTTCCTAAAATTTATATGGAATATCAAGGGACCCTAAATAGTCACATAATCTTCAAAAAGAAGAAAAGTTTGGAGGACTCACATTTCTGCTTTCCAAACTCACTACAAACCTGTAATAATCAAAACAGTGTGATACTGGCATAAAGACAGACATGGAGATCAACGGAAAAGAATAAAGAGCCCAGAAATAAACTCTTGCACATATGGTCAATTTATTTTTGGAAAGGGTGCCAAGACTATTCAATGGGGGAAAAGAACAATCTTCAACAAGCGGTGCTGGGAAAAC
>RJWJ010026344.1:0-23054 GCA_004363605.1 Indri indri | reverse complement strand
TATTGTAACTCCAAGAACAAATAATAAGAAAGTAAGTAAATATATATTTAGAAATCCAACAAAGAATTAAAATGTTACACTGAAAAATATTTAACACAAAAGAAGGGAGTAAAGGAGGAAGAGAGAAATAAAAGACATGAGATATAGAAAACAAATAGCAAAATGACAAACAAATCCAATCATAATAACTACATTAGATATAAATGGATTAACTAACACTTTAGATTCAAATAGATTCAAAGTAAAAAGATAGAAAAATACACCATGCAAACAGTAACAATAAAAGAGTTAGATTGGCTATATCAATATCAGATAAAATAGGCTTTGAGATGAAAAATATTACTTGAAAAAAGTCATTTCATAACGACAAAAGGGTCAATATATCAACAGAGCCCCACAATGCATAAGGCAAAAAGTGATGGAATAGAAAGGAGAAATAGACTATTTAACAATAATAGAGATTTCAATACCCGTTCTCAGTAATTCAAGCAATAACTAGACAGAAAATCAGCAGATACATAGAGGGCTTGAATAGTACTGTAACTAAGTTGACCCATCCGACATCTGTAGAATGATCTACTCCAACAGTATCAGAATGCACATGAAACATTCTCTAGACCATATGCTATACCATAAAACAAGCTTTAATAAATTCAAAGGGATTGAAAAAAAAACACCCAAGACATAACAATAAAAACCAAAAACAGAGCAACAAAACAAAACTTTCCTCTCAAAATGAGTCTTTAAATGAAAATTCCAACATCCATTAAATCGTGTAATGCTAAAATAGAAAGAAGAAACAAAGGGGCATAAATTCACTCCAGATAAGGTTATTGATACTAAAGAGTCGGATCAAGAGTTAAATTAAGTTTATTTAGAGTAATCAAAGGTAAAAATGAAGTAATAATGGAGTAATAACACTATAAAAAGCCAAACAAATGATAAAAGCAAAATAGACAAAAAATTCCAGAGCAGGTAGAAATAAGTGATTATAACCAGTGAAAAATTATAACCATTGAAATATAAGATAAGATGTTGTCACAGGGAATTGATAAGTTGTAATGAACAATTCACCCCAAACATAGTTGTGTTTCCCTATTTCCCTATTTCCATTCTATGTTGATTGAGAATATCCAGAAATAGTATAAGTTTTGTTCTGCTTCTTGTTCATTCATTTATTCTCTCCTTCAACAAATATTAATAATCATCTACTGTGGTAGGCAATTTTTTCGATGTTGGGAATAAAAAGGCAGACAAGACAGATAAGCTATTACAGAGCTTACGTTCTAGTGGAAAGAGGTACACATCAATTAATAAGTAATTTCATTGTATAATAAGTGCTGTAAAAGAAATAGCACTTCCCTCTCCAAGTTTCCTATGACTTGCAACCACAGGGAAAGCATTCTTGAAAGCTTATTTAGGTCAGCAAGTCAGCATTTGTCTAAAGCTACTGAGCAGCGAAGCTCCTCCCGGCCCGGATAGCGAGCGCGGCTCCCGACCTGTGCTGGCTATGGGGCTTAAATCATTATGCTAGTTAAAATGTCACTGCACCAATAAGTGTTTCTGCTTTAGAAAGCATTAACCACAATTATAGATATCAAAACCAGTATAACAAATATAAAAATATAGGGCCTAACAGCTGCTTAACACCATATCAATAAAAGATTTCCTTAATACCCAGTGCAGATGGAGAATTAATTGAGAAGACAAGAAAACCCGAAGAGGAAGCATGAGAAGAGAACAGAGAGAATATATGATTAGACTAGTTTCCTTTTCCTTTTATTTTCCTCATCTTGCTTAAACTGGTAATGTCAGATTGCATATTTCAAGAATGACACATTTCCAAGTTTATTGTACTGTACTGTATGGTGGATGATGATTTTCTTACTTTGGACTGTTGCTGGTTCATAAGCCACACATTTTAATAGGCACATGATTGTTACCACTCTTGCAAGCTAAAAAGTTTGTTTTAGAAAGAAAAAAAAACCCGAAACCTTTTACTTTTTAATATTCATTAACTGTGTTTCCAAACTGCACAAACTAACAATTTTAAAAGATCATTAAAAATAGCTTGTATCCCAATTTACCAGCCAAAATTAATTTGTTTGAATTAAACTTAAAACTTCCAAAGATCCAGGTCTAAGTCCTACCCAAAGTAAATATTATTGTTCAATTTAATACTGGAGGTAGTGAATTGTGTTACATTTAGTATAGAACATGTTAAAAGCTCAATAAATATTCTAATGACAGCGAAAACTAGAGATTTTAGAAGAACGGAATTATTTGAGACAAAATTTCTGTGTCTCCTGCAAAGGTGAGCCTTTCATACCAGCCCCTAAGTGACAAATCAAGAGTGTATTTTTTCCTTTAATAGATATTGGGTGGCCTTGGGAGGACTAGGAGAAACATCTAAATTCAGTAACTAATGCGTAACCCAGAGCACAGTCACATCTCTTCAACGATCTTTATCAGTCCCTCAGAGAAACTCTGATATTGTTGAAAATCATTCCAAGGAGGTAATTCCCCAGAAAGGACATCATTCAAGTGGTTTCTGCATGTTATAAATCTGATAAATATGAGAGGCGAGCATAACTTGAAATTTAAAGTCAGAGACTAAAGAAATGGCACTAGTTTTAGTCCTGTTTGGGAAGCCTGCGATGCCAAGGTTAGACCAGCAGACAGGGAGAAGAAGCAGCAGAGAGACAAGGTAGGTCTATGGTGTGAGGACTATTCACTCATTATCTTTAAGGAATCAAATGTAGCTAGTCACGCACCACCCAATGAGAAAATACAGGATTAGGGTTAAAAGGCTTGTATACTTTTTCTGGCTCCATTGTTGTGTATAACTTCAGAGAAGTTACTTAACATATTGGCTCCATCTTACCAACGCGGCTAAATAGCAGGCTATGACTCCTTCCCTTCTGAACTCATGGTATTGCTAGGAAGATAAAGCAATGGGGATAAAACCCATGGCAAATTTAAAACTTCTACAGAAATGCAATCTAACTACCCAAACACGTGAGTTCAATAGGTTTTACAGGAATCAACAAAGAATCTTTGTCAACTTATTATTTTCCATCTGCAGATGCGCGATGTTTGCAAATCTCTTTCCTGTTACACCATTAGCTATCAGTACAGCTCTGAAAATGAATTGTGTCTTAAATAAGAAGTAAATCAGCCAACCTCAGGGAAAAGAAGGCTATTAGTACACATAAAGTCTGAGAGAGATTCAACTTGTGTGTGGGAAATTCAGCACACAGAGACACCGGTGAGCTCCTGCCATGAACTCATCCTACTCCCAAGACCTTCAGAATACAGGGGTTGCACACCTGAAAGTCCTTAGCTGTGCCATCGCCAGATCCCACCCCGCGCTGACCGCACCCCTGCCAACTGGTGTGAGTGTGCGCGCCCCAGCTGTACCTGCTGTGTCCTTGACACAGAAAAGAATCGTGAATCAGCTCTTGCCAGCTTACCGTGTGAGAGGTGACAGTGGACTCATTCTATTTTAATGAAATATCCAGGGTCTGCTGGGTATAGCATTTGGCCAAATGTCTCAATTTTCAAGTCTGTCAGTTTCTCCTAACTTCCCATTTCCAGCTCCCATCCTCCACTGATGAGTTTCCCTAATAGTAAGTTCATGAAAGGCACACTTGGTGAGCTAGATCCCTGAGCCTTCCAAAATTCCAAAGTTTTTAGCACAAGAAATTCTTGCCACAAAATGCTCTTATTTGTAGCCTTTTGTTAGGTAATATTTCAGGAATAGATTAGAAATTAAGGGTATATAGTCTTATTTCAAAGACTATGCTGTTAAAAGCATAAGTGATAGCCTCTGAGAATTTACTTATTCTTTAGAGAAATTGCTTCCAATTCAGTGAGAAAGAATATAAACTTTAATTATAATCCACATTGAAAGAGAAAGAGAATGTATTTCTTCAGTTTTAGCCATAATATTTGTTTTCCTAATTTTTGTAAAAGTTGCATTAACCCATATTAACATCCCTGCTTTGAGATCAAGCTATTCTACTGTTCAAAACCCTGCTACACACCCAGTGGCTTGCAGATTAAAATTCATACTGTCAGTTATCTGAGGCACTTCTAGACCTGATTGAAGCTGTTTCCTTGGTCTTAAACTTCCTCTTCCCTCTGTGTCCTCTACCTGTCACAGCACACTGCACTGAGTTACTCCTGATGTCATTAAAACATTCTGACCTTAAAATATCCAAGTGTAGATGTGGTCACATATTTCTATTTAATATCCTCTCCATTCTTGCTGCTTATTAAATATTTCCACCTCCCCAAAGCTGAGCTGAAGGTGATCTTCTCCATGAATCCTATCCCAGGTTCTCCAGTTGAAATTAATCCCTCTTTCCTCTCTGCTCTCATGATGATTTCATGTACTTTTTCTGCGGTACCACTTTGTATTTAGATAATTATGTACCTGGAGGTCTAACCTGCTAGGTTGCATGATCCTTAAAGAAAGAGACCTGGATCTGTTCATCCTCTCTGTTCCACTAATACCCAAGAGAGCCTTGAATATTTAACAGCACAAATTGCCAAAAGGGCGATTATTTTCATAGAGAAATTGTGAATTTAAGACAGAAGTTTGAAAGAGTGATCATTTTGGGATTATCTGAGGACCAACAGAACATTTTGCTCTCTCATCTATTCATACTTCTACTTTCTGGTTAACTAATGGCAGTAAATTAAAAAACAAAACAAAACAAAACTTGTAAGGCATGGACAGCCAGGAAAGCATATGTGGTCAAAAATGATTAATTAAGTAACTTTTGACCATAGTTATTGGGAGGCTATTTGCCCACAGATGTTAATATATCCTCGGAAAAGAAGCAAGGACCAATAGTGCTTAAGGTCATTGTCTCCCTCCTGGAGGGCATTTTTGTGCATCTCTGCAATCAGTTGGGTTTGGGGTTTCAGCCTGTGGTTTTCTTACCTTTATTCTCCTATTTCTAAACTGGCACTTGAAATGCAGATCAGACCAAAAATCTAAGGGCACACAAAATGAGTCAAGGTCAGGGTTGCTGTGCAAGGATGTTTCCACCAAGATCACCTCTGTCACCACCATGTCATGGCTGGTATCGGGTGATCACTTCACAGCAGGGTGGCTGCTTCCAGCTTTAAAATGCCATGAGGAAATGCTTGGAGAAAACAGTAAGATGGCTCCAGAAAAAATAACAGATGGGAGAGCTCCACTGGGGGTTAGGGGGAGTTCTTTCCACTCTTTCTTTCTCCTTGCTCCAGCAGAGGAATGTGAAACTCAACAGGAAGAATAGTTTCAAAGAAATTAATAAAATAGGTTTTGTATTTTTTTGTGCATATGACATTTTCCCTGTCAGCCAGTGTTATTGATCAATCTTGCAGTGGGGAGGTAGATGGGCGTGATGGGTTAGGATGGTTACAAGTGGAATGCAGAGAGAAAGAAAGGGAATATTTTGCTTTAGACATTTAAAGTAGAATGTACAGCAAGATAATAATAGTCTAGTAAGCCAGACTTTTCAGAGAATTCTTTTCTGCCTTGATCCTTATATCTCCCTCCATGAGCATGTCAGTAACCAGGCCAAGCCAACCGTAAGTTTTGCATAATGTAGATCCTCATCAGACAGAGGAAGGTGGCAGAAATCTCATGCTTGGGTTCTGGGATACTTGGAGAATATTGGGGGACAGAGGCAGGTGATAAAAGTACGTGTGTACCAATCTCCCCTTTCTGAGATATAAATGTTGTGGTGGGGGGATGCCTAGAGAAAGAGGGTTTCGTGTGGTTTACGTTGGGAATACAGAATAAGTTATCTCTTAGACTTCCCTCACCTTTGCCTACCTGGGAAGTTACCCCATCAAATGTAGTCAGTGGCATAGAATATATGGCAGAAGGCGGCTGAAGTTTAAAGTTTGGAGTAGCCCTTGGGTCCTGTGCATCATGAGGAAGATACAGGAATTCCTATTAAGCCTCTAAGGAGTTAGCTAACCTGGAAGTCATGGTCCCACTTTGGAGACCACTTGGTGAGAGGAGGGTTGATCCAACAGCATAGCTGCATGTGGCTTTATAGACCACGAGCTCCATGGAAGACATTGCACCCATGGTGGCCAAGGTGATGCCAAGATAACCAAAGAGCACCACCTGCCTGAGAGAGGGAGGGTGAGAGGGAGCAAGAGAGAGCGAGAGCAAGAAGGAAGAGGAGGAGGGGGAAGGGAAGGGTGGGGTCGGGAGAGCCCTTTAGGAGTTACATTGGGTTTAAATGCCAGCAGGACACGCAGCAACTAGGTAGACAAGGATCATTGTCACAGAGATCACAGGAACCAAAAACGGTGCGAGAATACTGTTTGCACAAAGATCTCCTCATTGCCACTGCCTCGAAGGCACAGAAAGACTCACCTACTCCTGCACGTCCATGCAACATGGAGGAAGGAAACATGAGGGTGAGGAAAATCACAAAAGTTTAATTTTTTAAACTAACTGAAAATTATAAGAACTAAATCATTATGTTAGATAAGGTTTATTTTGGCATTAGAATGTTCATAGATTTTGATTAAAATGCTTTTCTTCTGTCCAGATGATGAGAGTTCATTGTGATAATCATGTTATTTAAGAGACTAAAGAATTTGCATTTTCATGATTCATCTGAAATAAAATTTATATCCCAGCCCATGATGAAATATACTTTGGTCTTAATTAGTAATCATTAAGGTTGACTGGTCTAAATGTCTAGGTGGGCCCTTTCTGTTTCTGATAACCTCCAGTAACCTGGAGCTGGGTGACAAGTCAAAGAAGATACCATTATCAGACCGTGCCAAGCTGCTCCCGTATAGACAGGGTGCTTTTCTGCTGGGACTTCGAGCAATCTTCTACACAGCATGTGCAGGAGAATCCTGGGTACTGTCTCTGAATGGAAAAAAATCTGCACCCATTTTATCTCCTTTCTTTTTAATTCTCCTTTTTATTATTTATTTTCTTCTTTTATTGTTTCCCTTATTGCTCATTGTTTTTCTTTCCTCGTTTCTCGGAAATGTTTCATGCCATTACAGCTTTCATTTCAAAAGTCTGCTATTCAATAAGTAAGAAAGAGGAGTACTTGTTAAAATGTTATCACTAATGCTATGCTTCCTGTCGTATTTTAACACATGAAAACGAATGTACATACAAAGTCGGAATTCATATGATGCAAAACAATTTAATTATCTAATTTGCTTACAAATTATATAGCCATTTCACTGATATACTAAATCATACAACAACATCATTTTCAGGTAAGCGTCATAATGTATCTCTTCTATGTAGTTACTAAGTAGAGTTGGAGATCTAAGCTATCTTAGGAAAACTTCACTTTTAGCACTTTTTAGTTTAAATATCGAAAAAAACCCCTGTAGTTCATGGGAAAATGTTAACAGGTGACTGAAATAAAACACTATGCAATGCTCGTTTTGTCACGCAGGATCGCTCACGGGTAGCTGTGATTTCGCCAGAGAGGCCCTCCAGAAGCACATTGTGTCCAACAGCAAGGTCTGCACATGTGAAAAATATTGAGGACAATTCTCTGGAGTGTCAACACAAGAGCTGTAGCTGTCACCTAAGGGTTTTCCATCTATTTGCATTGCCTTTCCCTCAGTCCAGTGCCCCCGTTGGGGTGGAAGATAGTCACTGCCCTTTTTTTCTTTCTGCTAACACTTCCAGATTCCAGTCTTCTCATGCATTTCATTATAATTTCCTCCTCATAATATCCTTAGATCCATTCACACACAGTACAGCAATATTCCCTGAAACAAAGTCCATAGACTACTAGCATCCTGTGAAATGCTAATAAGTGTTATATGAAAGTTTCAAAGAAGAATTTTGTGGATAAATCATTTTGCAAAGGTTGGAAAGTTAAACAGAATTCTTGATTCAGGATTACTTGGAGTCTTTAATATGGTAATGTGCTTTGTGGCTCTCCAGCAGGCAGATCAAATATATAGTTTCCCCAAAGTTATTTGACATAAGAATACTTTTTGTGAGGAATATGAGGACCCTAGAGTTCTGCAGTGCACATTTGGGGAAGGCTGCTAATAGTGTCTAATCCACTTATTAGTTTGACAATTCTCTCTTCTCCAGGGAACAACTATGTTTTACAGTATTACATCCTGAGAACACTTTATAATTTCAGTGGATGTTATATTAAATTAAACTCAGTCTTGGAGCCCTTTGTGGATTTATTTTCTATGTTCTTTAAGCACCAAAGAAATATATTTATAAATATATTTCATATCAATTCAGGGAACACACCAGAATTTTATTGATAGTGATTAAAAAATCTCCATTGAGAGGAGATGAATGTTTCATTCTTACATGCTGTGTTCCTCTCTCCCAGGACAGAAGAATTTCTGGCCAAAGCAGCTATAAGTGAATGACTGAATAAATCAATAAGAAAAAGTAAGAAATTAGACAAGTTGTATTCTCTCTCAGTGGATCACTTATCAGCCGTGTCTTCTCATACCTAGTAACAGCAAGAATGATCCTTTACATGCATGTGAGAAATTAGATTGCATTCCAACTTAACAGTTCTCTTAAATCTGTACAAAATGAAATTTTTCAACAATGAGTCACAGGTATATTAAAGCAATTGTCTAAACTCACACATCTAGCAAGACAAAAAAGAGTGTATGTCTTTGGGCTTAGGTCTGATGCTTTATAAAGTACATCCACACCACCTGTGGTATCATATTCCTGTGTCGAACTCATGTAATTATTTGTGTCTCTCTTATGGCAATACTCTTTCAAAGCTCTATGTAGTTAATAGTATGATTATCTTTTCTTTTCTACTAAAGTGTATGCTCCTTGGTTCATTGGAGCAAGAGCTAAATTATCAATTTTTTCTTTTTTGTAATCTTTCGTAGTGCACAAAGTAGGAACTTAATAATTGTTTGCTGAAAAATTTAAATGAATAGATCCCAGGGGACCCAGACTGGATTCATTATCCTCAGAACAAATCCTGGAGAGGGCTAAGCAGTGGACTGGGGTGTGATTTGACCAGCTTGATTGTCAGATACAGGAATCTTAAACTGGACTAGCTATTATTTTGACCTACTATCTCTCTCGCCTTCGACACATTTACTCCAATTAGCTGACAAACTCATAAAGGTCCAGTTTGGAGCATAACTAGAAACTAGATGCTAGAAAAGTTCCTAGTAAGTTCTTCCTAAATGTTTCTTCTTGATGGTAATGATGATATATAATTTATCACTCGCATGTAACTTCTTGCAAGATGAGATGTTTCATTGTGACAAAACCAGCAATGATATTAGGGAAGCAGAGTCTGTTCTTCCTATCTGGTGCTAATCACTATGGTGACCAGACACAGGGCTACGGCAGTGGCTTGCAGGCAGGAATTAGCATGAGAACAGTCCTTTGTGAACATGCAGAGAGGTCAGTAAGTACATGGTTATAAATTAGCTTGGTGGACTCGTTTGGACAGTAGCTGGGTCGAGTGTTCCTATTTCATATAATTGTTTGCTGCACCTGAATTAATTTGAGTGTTTAAATCCTGCATATTAATTCCGTGCTGCAGGATGTAAAGCTTTGGACTAATCGCTTTAATACTCTTTCATATAAACACCTTAATCAAGCAACAGCTTTATAATTAGTTCTACTTACAGGCTGGATATAATTTACTAGTTTTACAGCTCATAAGTTACCTCAACTTTTTAATCATAATAATTATGCTTTAGAATGTAAGCATAAATGGACTTTTCTAGTTTATTCCAAGAATGAAAGCAAGGCAGTCAAAATCAGGAGATTAATAAAATCCAATATGTGGATACACTTTGTATTTTTATGGCAGCTCAAGATCACTCATCCTTGGAATTTAATCACCAGATTAAGGTAGGCTATTGAGCTGAGAAGGTGATTTTTTTCTTTAAAAGGAAGTATGATTCTATATATATTACATATTTCTTTTGTTGGGTGTGAAAAATGCTGACGTGATTTAATTTTATCGCAGCAGTGAGCAGTCTGACAATATCCCTCTCGTGTACTAAACCTAGTAAGTAAATAACGGTTTAGCTACTAAGGATGTGCTGATCCATTTTTCTTTTTATCTACTTTTTTCCCTGAGGATTTTAAAGTACAAATCATCTCTGGCATTAAGAACATTTGTATAGTCAGACTACACAGTTTACAGAGCAGCACTTTAAATTAAGTCTTAAATAGGCATTTAAATTAAATTTATTAAGAGAGTTATTTATGTTAATTAAAATAAAATTAATTATTTAAAACACTTTATTAAGGTTTAGGAATATTATAATAGATAGGGATCTCCTACATTGTTGTTAAACTTCAATGTATTTGCATTATTGTTTGATGCACTTGTTACCGAAAGTTCAGTACTTGCCCCCGAGGCTGAATCAGTGAAAACAAAGAATGAGGACAAGTAGTTTGAAGAAAAGGAAAGAGAAGTTTATTAATTTGCCAGTAAATGGGAGGGCGGCAGACTAATGTCTCAAAAGACCGCCATCCAGCCTTTAAGCAGAAATACAGGGCTTTTTGAAGGAGAGTTTTCAGAGGTTGGAGTCGGGTCTGTGTGACCAGTGTCACATGTTGTGGCCTTGGGCTACTGTTGTTTAACTGTAGTTGGTGGTTTTTGTCGACCTTATCCTGGTGAAGATGATCTCATGACCTCCAGACAATTCTGTTGAGCCACCTCCTATGGTTTAAGATACTAGAAAACAAGGAACAAAGAACATTTTTCTGCCTCTTTGATTACTGGCCTCAGATAGGAATGCAGGTTTTAGTTCCCAAAAAGTAGGGGGGGTTTTAAAGGGACAGCGCATAACACACTTTACCCTTTTTCAGATCTTAATCTCTGCTACACACTTTTTAAGTGTATAATTACTATGTTTACATAATCTTGTTGAAATATTTATTACAGATTCTGGCACAAGTGCAATATATAGATAATTTCTCTGAGAAAAAGTCATGAAAAATAAGCTAAATCTTTTGGGTTTCAATCATAAACTCTGTAATTATACAGAATAATATATGTATGTATATGTACACATACAAATATAATTTTATAAAATAGTAATTATATATATATGTAAATGTAAATAGTCTTTGTTACAATATAGTAAAACATAGACAATAGTTTAATACTTTATTTTGGCCACTCTAAGAAAAGGTGTTGATTACCTTGTGGTTAATTTAGTCATAGTGAATTGTATTGATTATAAAGATGATCAAGATAATTGATGACATTGTAGGCCAGGTCAGAGGTTGCATACAAAAACAGTTACAGTGAGGGTACTCTGCTAATGTTTACAGTGATTACATGATATATCTCTTGCTCAGGATATTGTTGCTCTTAGACAGGTTATAGTTGGTATTATGGACGTGTTTTGCTAGACAATTATACTATGTAACTCCGAACTCTTTCAGTTGGATACAAATATTTGAGGAAATTTTCAGAAATAAGGACATGTCCTTTAGAATGGGGAATAGTCTAGAATGTAACTAACTTCTAGGGTAAACAGCCTGGCCAGAGATAAGCTGGAGCTAACTGGAATCTCAGAGATTGCAGAAGGAAGAAGTGACCTGCTAAAACAGAGACACATCCGGCTCATCAAGGGAGCTTCAGCTGAACAATTCCCAACCACAGTAAGTGGGGGAATCCCTCACAAATCCTTAAAATCACCCAGGAAAGCCCCAAACCTGTGACAGGCCAAGAAAGCACTAAACCAGCTTCCTAATCACAGAGGCTTCAGAAACAGCTAGCCAGTGGGGTAGATAATGAGCTAGAAAGAGGAAAGTATGGCCCCTTGCTTTGCCATTTCCCCCAGTGGCATGCTGTAATTGGGGGAAGAAGAGAAATCTCACCTTTCAGTGAAGACTGAAATGGTAATTATCATAATATATGCAATATATGCAGCATTACTTAAGGTGAGATCTGCAAACTCCTGGGGGTCCCCAAGACTCTTCCAAGGCATCTGAAAGATCAAAGCTATTTTCACAATAATGCTAAGGCAATATTTGTCTTTTTCACGATGTTGACGTTTGTACCCCTGTTACAAAAGCGGTTGTGGGTAAAACTACAGACTCATTAACCTGAATCATGGCAGTAGTGCCAAATTGTACTAGGAGTCTTTGTGTTCATCACTATCACCCACTGGCAGCTAATAAGAAAGAAAATGTTAGTGCCCAGCCGTCTTTCCTTCCACTGCTATTATGGCTGATACATTCTCATAGACATATTTGGCATTTATTTTCTCTTGTTTTAAAATATTTCCTTTCTCTCTTCCCCTCTACCTGAGCTGTCTGTCTATGCAAATTTGCCATAATTCCCTCCACTCCTCAACTTCCTCTTATCTCCAGTTACCCTCTCCCTCTTCTAGAAAGATTTTGCCAAGTGTTGACCTCATTGGACAGATGTCTAGGATTTTGGGCCACTCTCCTGCTCCTCTCAAATTAACCTGAAAAGTGTCCAGTTGCTTCTGGGTATTGTTTTCTGATTTCTGAAATGATAGCTAAGTATTTTGATAAGTTTATCCTTAAAGTATTACTTGTTGCAAAATATCTTTATTGATCTTCTTCACCCCCCACCCCCCCACCATATTTCTCTCTTTCCTTATTAGATGGAAGGCATCCAAATTCTTTAAAGAATTCTTAGGGCAGGATGTGGCTGAATTATATTTCCATGAGTGTTTAGGTAGTATGGATGAAAGAATTGTATCCAGGATAAAAGTACTCATTGGCTTTATACATTCTTCCTTTGACAGACAGCATTCAGGGATTCATGAACCACCTAAAATTATATTATTAGGGAAACAGAAGTGCTTAGCCCTGAGAAAAAGATGACGCACGAGGCTGTATTAACTGAATGCAGAGAGTTTAAGGGTAATCTTGTGATAGGCAAATTTAACTTAATCTACTCAGCTCCAGGGTAGCCCCAGACCATTATGTTTCAGGAAGTCAAGATTTCATTATGAATTGGAAAAAAACTTTTGAGAAATGAAGGCATTTCCTTGGGAGTGAAGAGAATCAGAATATGCTACGTGCCAAAATGCCACTTTAGCATATGGATTATTTTGAGCTGAAGGCGGCTGAGATGCAGTCAGAGCGTTCATTATCTGACTAAAGCAGAAACTTCTGAAAACTGATGATCGCCATAAATCCCCCCTCTAGGGGAATTTTAAGGCCATAAAAAAGATGGAGAGCTGGCAACAAGATGAGTCTGCACAAGCAAACCTTACTAAATAACCTGTATCTTCCATTAGTTTTCCATGTATTTACCTTACCCAAATTCAGAAGCCCAACCCTCTTTTCTTTTGTCTGGTCACTTCTCTGTGTGTGATATATCATCCTTCGTTTAAATGGTGTATAAGCGTCTGAGTGCCTCCGTTTTCCCCGGACTTTCACTTCTTTCCGTGAAGCCCCTGCATGTGTGGAAATATTGACATCAATAAAATCTGTCTGCCTTTACTCCTTTTGATCTTTGTCCGTTTAACTCACAGGACTTAGCCACGTAATCTAAGAGGGTGGAAGAAAAGTTTTTCCCTTTCTACACAAGGGAACAGAAGCATGACTTCACAGATTTTCTCAAGATGGCCAGACTTGTTTACCCCCAAATTTCCTTTCAATTCTTTGCATGGCAGCATTGTGAAGTGCCAACGTTGGAGGTTGTCTCGCTATAAACCAGCTTTGCTGTGTACCTGAGAACGCACTGTATCGAGCAGGAAGAGGCCCCTTTGCCTTTGAAAAAGCCTACCACTAGGGGAGCTTTCCTTACACTGTCAGAGCCTCCTGTTCCATTTTTGATAATCTATACTATTAATATCTAATTTAACTCTTTCCAGTTTTGTCAGACATTTATTGTACCCAGGGTGTGCATGGTCCTGAATGGCAGGTTGAGACAAACATGGAAAGAAACATCTTTCTCCTTGTTTTATGACATTTCTAATTGAGCAAACAATCCTCATTTATTTTCTCCTTTGCAATGAAGGAATAAAAAGTGCACCCCAGAACTCTGGTGCTCCTGGGAACATTCCCCAACCTTCTCCCACATGCCCAGCTCTCTAGTTAAATTTGCCAAGGATGTCATCTAAGTCCTCCCTGCTCCATATCCCCTCTGATGTGAATCACTGTAAGAAGCCCAGCTTTCATTGTGATGTCATTCACTGTCCCTTCAACAGACTCTTTTCCATCCCTCCCCAGCTTCCTAAACCCTGCCTCTGTGCCTCCAGGAACTCATGGCCATCATCAGAAAAGTCTTCCTGATGCACACACTTCCAGTTTTATATCCACCTTCTTTCTCTGAGTGAAAGTTTGAAAACTGTCTCTTTTCTGACAATACTACTTCCTCTGCAGTTCTCTGAAGTTGTACCTCTTTCTTTCGGAAATTCCTTAAACCTCATATGCTTTCAGTTGGGCTAAGTACTCTCTTCCCTCTTCTGTGCTGCTTTCGGACTATCATCCCCCTTCCTCTCTTGAACTCCCTAGTTTCTAAATTTATACCATCAGATCATGCCACCCTCTGCCCTCCTTGGCCATCTATAAACCCTTGGCTTCAATCCCTTTTACCCACTAAAGGTTTAAGCAACTGCCTCACTATCATTCTTTTCAATGCCAATCCTATTATAATCCTTGGTAATTTCAATAGTTATGTAGGTGATCTATACAATATTTCAACTTTTCAATTCCTTTGCCTTCTTTCCTCCAAATGTTGTCATCTGCTCTTCCTTAGTCACTCATTCCCATGATCATAATCTAGACCTTATCATTACCATTAATAGCACACCATTCATAATCTCAATTTCAATTTCTCTACTTTCCTATCCCTAGATCTCTAGCTCCTTCTCTTAAGCTACTCTGTCTCCCCATCCTTGTTATGACAATTTTGAACCCATTGTGTCTACAATCCATTAATCTTACCACATTTTTTTAGTGTCTCACCACCTCATGTTATCACTTCTCTCCTTACCAAATCAATCCCATGGCTCATCATGATTGCTATTCCCTTGCATTTATCTCCTTCGTTGCCCTTATCTTGCTTCTTTGCACACATCAAATATACCCCAGCTACAGGGCCCTTGCATTTCCTTTGACTTGAATGCTTATCTCTTAAATAGCCATTCTGTACTCCCTTAGTGTCCTTAGGTATCTGCTCAAATGTCATCTTCTCATAGATTTATTCCATGACCACCTTATGTAGTACAGCACCCACTTCTCATCGCACCTTTCCTCTTTATCTTGGTTTCCATTTTCTTCATAGCAGAGCCCCTATACCCAATTGGTGTATTATGCATTTATTAGCATCTTATATGCCTCCTTCACCAGAATATAAATTCTATAAGAGTAGAGACTGTTTTATTCACTGGTGTATCCACAGAACCTGGAACGATGCCTGCCCCATGCGGGGTACTCACTGCTTCAAACAGTAGCTGGGCGAATGTCACCCATGCCCACAAATCTGCAATTACCATACCCACAGTAAGATGGCTGTAGCCTCTCTCTTCCCTCTGGTTGCCCAGATCTAAGGTTTCCAAGTGGTGTGTTCAATACTATTATAACACAAAATCTTAAATCTGTAAGTGTTTTTGTACTTAGACTGAAACAGAATACTGAAACTATAGAAATATAACAAATTTATTGTAGGTTTTGCAATAATCCAAGGCCCGAGGTAAAATAGGGGAAACTTGTTTAACTTAGTATAACCCTTGGCTTTAATTCATAAACTTTATCTTTTTATAAATTTAATAAATTTTTATTTCTCTACTATTGTCTCTTTTTGTTCTGAACTATGCATGAACTATGAATGGGAAATGAAGTAAAAAGGGACAAGCTCCTAAAATTCCACTTTTATCTCTTTTGATTTCCTTATTGGAAAAGCATTATCCAGCCAAGAAAGACATCCTCCAGCTGCCTTTCGGGTGGTGTTCTTTGTTACAGGAAATCTTTTATTTCATTCCAGCAAAGAAATGAACCAATTTGATATGATTCTTTTATCCCAGAGAAAGGGCACAACTTCTTTATTTTTCAAGGTTGTGCATTTTTTTCAACTGTAAAACATACTTCACTACTGAAGCCATAATTATATGCACTTGTCAATCAATGTTAACCTACTACACTATGGTTATGGCATTTTATCTAAAAAGAGAAAGATTAAAGGCTTTGCGTGAAATGAAAGGTACACACAGTCAGGGAAGTATAATGCATGTCATTAGCTATCTGGAAAGAGAGAAATGGACAGAGACAGATTACCAATATTTGATTTCTCACAGGCATTAAAGAAGTATTTAAGGCTACCTACAAAATAATGTTAGGGAATTTGACACTTTGATTCCTGTTTTCTTCTCTTGGCAATTATTTAAAAGAGCTTCTTCAACCAGCAGCTACATAAATCAAATTTGGAAAGGATAACATTTTAAAGTGAGATTAAGAAAGAAAAAAAATACTATTTTAACATAAGTGCTATGCCACAACTTCAAGAGAGGGTTTTAAATGTTATTTTCTTCCAATACATTTTATTTCTTTGAATACAGTTTT
The DNA here is from genome assembly GCA_004363605.1 of Indri indri. NCBI lineage: Eukaryota > Metazoa > Chordata > Mammalia > Primates > Indriidae > Indri > Indri indri. The sequence goes on along the minus strand of RJWJ010026344.1, from coordinate 6,532 downwards.
TATGGTGGCGAGGATATCTGGAATTATGTTAAAATACATTTGCCACCCTTTGGGTCTCTGATCAGTAATGCAGCAGTAGGGAAAGAAAAATCAGCAGAAGGGAAGCCAAGACTTAAGTGGTAAGTTTATTTTCTAAGAAAGATTGGTCTGATGTGAAACACCAGCTATATTCAACATTAAAAATATTGGGAAGATATTAATGCTAGTCAGAAGGACTCAAGAGCCATGTCTGTTTGAATTGAGCCTTGCTGAGCTGCAGAACAATGGAATTACATACAGAAAATTAGAAATGATTACTAAAAACGTTCTGGGCTAAATCTGCTTGTGTAACTCCCATAAAATAAATTTTGTGGTTAACAAAGAGTTCCATATTCAAAAAATTAAAGACTATATTTGAGGGTTCTCTTGTCAAAACTACTGATGGTTTCTTGCTTTGTCTTTTCTGTGTGGGTTTTTAATTGAACACTTCAACAACCTGACCCAGAAAACTAGTTGTGCCCAGCTCTAAGAGGTCTGCCAAATCCAGAAAAAGATGACAGAAACCATGGATGGAGAGGGCAGAAAAATGTCTTGAAAACAGTAGTTAATTAGCTGATTCCAAACCACATTGACGGAGACATAAAACAGGCTTCTAATCTATTTATCGTCTTCTGTGATGTGCTAGTTAGAAAAGTAAACTGTGAAATGGTAAAACTTAAGGGCAAATCCCTTCATTCTGTAATTATAAATAGTCCTAGAATTAATTTACTGATTTATATGTAAAGTAAGGTAGAAATGATTGATATAATATTCTATTGCTCTTAATAATTTAAAAATTGTCTTAAAAGAATACCTTCGTTCCTCAAATATGTTACATTTCAGTTTCATACAGGATCTGGAGTGCTGCATCAACATTATTTCAATGAAGAGTGAATGTGGTCTACGTGTACTATAGGAAACATAGAATTTTATATTTTGGATATGTCATTCTTATTCCTACTTCCTAGTTCATAACTTCGGATGCTACATAAAATTTAAGATAAAGGGAAATTACTTTGCCTCCTCTATCAGATTTATTTAATTCAACAAATATTTACAGACCTCTCTCAGGGATGATATTTAGCAAAACATGGCAGCACACACACATCAGAGTTTAGTTTTCAAATTGTTTGCTTCAATATTGTTCCCGTCACATACTCTTAGTATTACAAAATCAACATGCTACTTTGAAAATATAATATGAATAGGTTGACCTATCTGGATAAAGATCTGCATTAAGTATTGATTAATGTATTTCTGAAAGCATTTCAAAAATTACAATAAAAGAGCTAAAAATTTGGAAAGTGATTTTTTTTTATTTTGTACAAATTTCTGAGGTATCGTAGCCCCATGTGTTTGTGTTTATTTTCAGAATATTTGATGGTCACCTTACACCTTGCTTATGATGCCATTATATATCACATTCACAAGTACTTGAGACAGTAGTAGAAAAGATACTCCTATTAATTGAAATTAGATGACTTAACTTCCTATGTTAGTTTGTCTTTTAACAAAAAAGAAAAGCCCTTTGAGTTAGGTATTCGGTTAATCATTCTCTCTGAGCCTCCACTTCTTAACAGAAACACAAAAGGTAACTTTGTAAATTATTTAAGTAAAGGTAAAATTTACATAAGCTATAATTTCCAATTTCAATTAGACCATTTGATATGTTTTAACAAATGCATACATAATATAATGTTAAAGAAAGAAATTAAGGAAAATCTCCCAAAATGGAGAGATATAACATACTTATGGAATGGGAAACTCAATATTGTTAAGATGTAAATTTCTCCACAAATTAATCTATTCATTCAGTACCATCATAAAAATTTCAACAGAATTTTTTATACAAATTGAAAAGTTGTTAAAATATTTATATGAAGAGTTTTACATACTATATGGAGAAAACACAGAAAAAATTTGGCAGAATTTAACATCTATATGATAAAAACAAACAGACAAAAAAAAACCTATGCAAATTAGAAATAGAGAAAAGGCATCTATTAAAACCCATAGGTAGCGTTATACTTAATGGGGAAATGTTGAATATTTTTGGCCCAAAAATGCAGGACATTTCAAAGTGGGGACTTACAAATCATAGGTGGATTTAGGGATTCATTAGTTGACCATTGGCTGAAAGAGTTACGTTTTGTCCAAAAGACCAGGAATCAGCTGAAAGGAATGTTTCAGGGTTTTTAATCTATCACATGATGTTAGCTCAAAGGAATGTTTGAGGGTCTTTCATCTATCACATGATGCTATACCACAATCAGGTTGGGAAGTAAACAATGTCATAAAAACCTGTTTACTGAGATTTTGTCATATGTAGGCATGACTCATCTGGCTTCCTTAGGAAGGAATTTTGAGCAAAAGAAAAAGATCCGAGTTTAGGCCGGGCGTGGTGGCTCACGCCTGTAATCCTAGCACTCTGGGAGGCTGAGGCAGGCGGGTTGTTTGAGTTCAGGGGTTCGAGACCAGCCCGAGCAAGAGCGAGACCCCGTCTCTACTAAAAATAGAAAGAAATTAATCGGACAACTAAAAATATATAGAAAAAATTAGCTGGGCATGGCGGCACATGCCTGTAGTCCCAGCTACTCGGGAGGCTGAGGCAGTAGGATTGCTCAAGCCCAGGAGTTTGAGGTTGCTGTGAGCTAGGCTGACGCCACGGCACTCACCCCAGGCAAGAGAGTGAGACTCTGTCTCAAAAAAAAAAAAAAAAATCTGAGTTTAGTCCTCAATACCCATAGGCCTGTTAATGAGTTACAAAGGATGTCCCCAAGAAGGGAAGGGGGCATGATAAGGCATATCTGATCTTCCTCCTGGCAGGAAATTTAGATTTAAGATGTACCTTTGGCCACGAGGGGGTCCATTTAGTCATCTGGTGGGGGGTGAGCCTTAAAATTTTATTTTAGTTGACATCTCTCTTGCATCTCAGACTGTTGGTGGGCTCCTGAGCAATTGGAGAGACCTGCCATCACCAGCTTACATACGGCTGCCACCAGTGAGCAGTGCCTTCTTGTGGACAGGGCATGAGACTCCCAGCTCCCTTGGGGCACCTCCCTGCACAAACAGCCTACTGGCAGATGCCATATTGCTCCATTCTCTCCTTCCCCTTCCCTACCCGTGGGTGCCCAGAGAGACAATTTAGCCATCACACGGAGGCATCTCCGAGGAATGGGATTTTTCCTTTTGGGGCCCTACAACAGACTGAGGGGTACTCAGACTGTGAGCTCCCTACCCGCCAGCCCTCCCAGGTGCTGCTTGCCTGGGGACTCCAGGAGAGAGGGGCAAATCCTTAGGTGGAGTGAAATCGATCCAGCTTGGGCACCCTGTAGGTGATTCGAGACCAGCACCCCTCCCCCTGGCAAAGTCAGAGATTGATCTCCAGGGCCCAGGGGACAAGCCTGTAGACCAGACCCCGTACACCCAAGTCATGATTGCACTGCCCCGGGGCACAGAAGGGAGATCTGTGAAAGAGCCTACTAAGAAATGTGTGCCTTCATGGGCAGATCAGCCTGCCTGAGCAGCAACACTCCTCCCAAAAGAGGGCTGTGCATCCAGCTCAGGCTGAGATCCTGGGTAGGGAACCTCCAGGCCCACGTCACAGCCAGGGGAGATCCATTGGCCTGAGGTCCTGCATGCTGGCAGAGGCCTGGGAGAGGCCACGGAGTTGGGAAGGGTGGAGGGGAGCAAGACCTGCTCCAGAGTGCGGGTCTTGGACAGCCCCACCCCCGAAGCCCAGACTTTCAGCTGAGTGGAGCCATTTCAGCCCCTCCCAGCAGTTTTGCACAGAAGCAAAGAACAGAGCTTTGACCCTTGCTAACAGCATTTGTGGAGAATGAGGGCAGGCTTACCCAACCCAGCCCCACCCAGACTCACTCCTGGACCCGCCCCCACTGAGGTGGAGAATAAGGACACACCTGGAGTTCCAGGGCCCCACCCACCACCCGAGGCACAAGAGGGCCTCTCCAGAGGAACAAGAGCGGACTACAGGACCCAAAAACAGCACTGCAGCTCGCTCCTCCCAGCAAGTGCCACCTACTGACAGGGAGGTCATTCTGCATACCACTTTACTGCATCTACTGATTCATCATAAAGAGTGTGGTTGAATCTCACCCACAAACACCACCTACTGGCTCAGAGACTAAACAGGACATGTCATTATCCCAACAAAAATCTAAAGGCAAGAAGGAACAACTGATCCAGATGGGAAGGAATCAGCAAAAGAACTCTGGAAGTATGAAAAATCAAACAGAAAGCACACCTCCAAAGAGGAACAAGAGTTCCCTAGCAATCGACATTAACCAAACTCAGAACACTAAAATGACAGAAGAATTCCAAACATGGATTGCAAGAAAGCTCAATGATATGCAAGAAAAAATGGATGACCAACACAAAGAAACTACAAAAAAAAAAAACAAACAAACAAAAAAAAAACAACCCAGGACTTGGAAGAAAAATTCACTAAAGAAATTGAAATATTAAAGAAAAATCAAACCAATCTCCTGGAAATGAAGGACTTATTCAGGGAACTGCAAAACACCATGGAAAGCCTCAAGAACAGGGTAGATCAAACAGAAGAAAGAATCTCAGAGATTGAAGACAACTCCTTCCAACTAAATAAGTCAGTCACAGAGATCGAGCAAAAAATTAAGAGAAAAGAAAGAAGCCTACAAGAAATGGGGGATTATATGAAGAAACTGAACCTGAGAGTGATAGGGATTCTGGAAGGTAAAGAATAAAACACTTAAGGGCTGGATAAGCTATTTGAAGAATTAATAGAGGAGAATTTCCCAGGCCTTGCTAAAAATCTAGATATACAGGTACAAGAAGCTCAACAGACCCCAGGGAGATTCAATGCAAATAGGCAGACGCCACGTCATGCAGTCATCAGATTGACCAAAATATCCTCTAAAGAGACCCTTCTACGAGCTGGAAGGTGAAAGAAACAAGTAACATACAAAGGAAAGCCCATCAGAGTAACTCCAGACTTCTCAACTGAAACACTACAAGCAAGAGACTGGGGCCCCATTCTCACTCTTCTGAAACAGAATAATGCCCAGCCTAGAATCTTGTACCCTGCTAAACTAAGTTTCATATATGAAGGAGAAATAAAGACATTCTCAGATAAGCAAAGACTGAGGGAATTCGCCAAGACAAGACCAGCTCTCCAAGAAGTCCTCAAAACAGAATTACACAAGGAACAGCACAATAAACACTCTCAAGTGTAAAACCACTCAAAAGTTAAAGATTAAAGGCTAGATTCCACAATGGTCCAAGAGAGAAAACAAAGCAACAAAATGCAACCCAACAGAGTGAAGAGTAATTCACCCCATTTATCAGTTCTCTTGATAAATGTGAATGGCTTGAACTCCCCTTTCAAGAGACATAGGCTGGCCAAATGGATAAAAAAAAAAAAAACAAGCCAAGCATCTTCTGTCTCCAGGAAACACATCTAACCTGCAAGGATGCATTTAGACTCAAAGTAAAGGGGGGGGTGGGGAATCAATATTTCAAGCAAATGGAAGCCAAAAGAAGGCTGGTGTGGCAGTTCCGATCTCAGATAACTCAGTTTTTAAATCAACCAAAGTAATGAAAGACAAAGAGGGTCACTGTATAATGGTGGAGGGTAAATTTAAACAAGAAGACATAACAATTCTAAATATGTATGCACCAAACTTAGGTGCACCCAGATTCATAAAGCAAACTCTACTTAATCTAAACAAATTGATAGACAACAACACCATAACAGTTGGAGACTTCAACACCCTACTGACAGCACAGGACAGATCCTCCAAACAGAAAATTAACAAAGAAATAATGGACTTAAACAGAACTCTAGAACAAATGGGCTTCACTGACATTTGCAGGACATTCTACCCAAAAAACCACTGAATACATGTTCTTCTCATCAGCTCATGGGACATTCTCTAAGATTGACCATATTCTAGGACACAAAGCATCACTCAAAAAAATTAAAAAAATAGAAATCATACCATGCATCTTCTCAGATCACAGTGGAATAAAAACAGAAATCAACCCCAACAGAAACTCTCATCTCTACACAACGTCATGGAAATTAAACAACTTTCTGCTGAATGATTCATTCATAAACGAGGAAGTAAAGATGGAAATCAAAAGATTCTTTGAACTAAATGACAAAGGTGACACAAGTTATCAAAATCTGTGGGACACAGCCAAAGCAGTCCTGAGAGGAAAGTTTATTTCCATAAATGCCTATATCCAAAAGTCAAAAAGATCACAAACAGACAACCTAATGAATCGACTCAAAGAACTGGAAAAAGAAGAACAGACCAACCTCAAACCCAGCAGAAGAAGGGAAATTAATAAGATCAAATCAGAACTAAATGAAATTCACAATAGGGGAACTATACGGAAGATTAATAAAACAAAAAGTTGGTTCTTTGAAAAAATAAAATTGACATGCCTTTGTCTAAACTAACAAAAAACAGAAGAGAAAAATCTCTAATAAGTTCCATCAGGAAAAAAAAAA
>RJWJ010026343.1:0-23045 GCA_004363605.1 Indri indri | reverse complement strand
CTTAAATAACTTATAATATGAATACCTTTTGTCTCTACCATTTCTCTTTGGGAAATTTATCCTAAAGACATAATTAATCTTACAGGATATCCATGATAGTGTTTTTTTATAGTAGCAAAAAAAGGGGAAATAACCTACATGTAAAATAGTAGAGAATATAAATAATAGTATATCCTATAATATATGTAAATATAATAATCTATTGCTTGCTTGATGGAATCAATAAATATTCACAGAACTGAGGTTGGTTTTGGTCAAGAATATAACTGTTACAAAAAGTTATCAAAATAAAATAATAATTCTCATTCGAGTTCACAGACCCCACAACATTGCAGTTTAGTGCCAGTCGGGAATGAATTCAGTCCCAGCTTATATAACAAAGGCTCCTAAAAACCCTCTCTACATTTAATAGAGGATATTGACACAACTACTGGTCATTTTTCAAATTTTAAAATGGAAGTATACAAATCATCTACTAAAAAATAAAAACTAAAAAAAGGAAAAGTGCTTCCTAATGAGAATTTAATTATTAATCATTTATGGCACTCACTAGTACAGATAAACACTAGCTGACATAAAAACAAACCTATTTGTATTCGTATTCCCTGTAAGTAAAACAGACAATGTTGAGCTTCTGCACCTTCTTTTCACTTTCCCACCCTTGCAGAAAATAAGGAAGAAGTCCCTCAAAGCCCAATAGGATATATTAGAAACGGAGGTGAAGGGGCCAGTCGTGGCAGCTCATGTCCACAATCCTAGTTCTTTGGGAGGCCAAGGCAGGAGGATCGCTTGAGCCCAGGAGTTTGAGATCAGCCTGGGTAACACGGCAAGACCCCGTCTCTAAAAAAATTTTAAAAAATTAGCCAGGCGTGGTGGTGCACACCCATTGTCCCAGGAAGATCACTTAAGCCCCAGAGTTGGAGGCTGCAGTGAGCTCTAATCACACCACTGCAGCCTGGGAGACAGAGTGAGGCTCTGTCTCAAAAAAAAAAAAAAAAAAAAAAAAAGACAAGACAAGACATGGGGGATGGGGGCAAAGGGAAAGGAATGTTTTCAAAGAAAACTAAGAAGAAACTCAACCTTTTGGAAGCCAGAATCAGAAAAATTGCCACCAAATTTATATGTAATTTAAACAGGAATTCTTTCAATATTTAAAATAGAACAAGTATGAAAATGCTTCCAAATTTCAAAAAAAGGATACTTTTAAAATTCACAATTATTCTTTGGAACTTGAACCAATATCCTGTTTATATGCTTATTTTTTAAATTTCCCTGACAAATCACTTTTTGTTACCGGGCTATTCCAGTGTATAGTGATTGGCATATGTTAGCATCATATTATGTTTTTCTTTGCTTTTGTTAAAGGAGCTGTAGAACATTCTTAGTATATAAGAAACAAACATCCAGAGATGGCACGATGGCACAGTGCAGAGTGACAGGGGCATTCCAGGGAATAGTAACAATCACAGTGTCATCTCCAAACAACAAAATGGCAAAAAGGCGATTCGTTACCTGCTGAGCTGTAGCATCCTGTTGGACATACGCTACCTGGCCTGGGTCTGTAAACAGAGTCTAGACCAAAAAAAAAAAAAAAAAAAATTATCAACAGATCTTTAGACAGCCTACCTACACAGGGAAAAATTATCCTACTACTAAGCACCAATTCTTGGAAGAGTGAACTCCCATTATAGCTAGTAATAATCCTTCATTAATAAAGAAGATAAGGATAGTAATCTTACATTTAGCCAAAGCCTTTCATTCAGATGGCTCCAAAGAGATTGTGTAAGCTGACCATCCTAAATGGCTAACATACTCACGATTTTACTCTTAAGCAAAGCCTCTCTGGAGGTTGAACATCACAGCTAATTAAAAAGGCATGTCACAGAAACAAAAAAGACATGACATGAACAAGGGTACACAGATACACACTTAACACTGCTCACAGGAACAGACCTGTGATTAAATGAAAATGGACAAGACACGCAGGCACACGGAAGAGGGTTTGCACACGGGGTTACAACTCCCTCCAACACTAATGCACATTTATAACAAGGAGGGAAATAGAAGGAAAATAAATTAAACTTAACACTTCATAGGTTCTTTTTTTGGATAAAGTCAACAAAGTCACAATTAAAAAAAAGACCTCTAATCATTATAAACACACAATAAATTGGGTCATGAAGCAGCAAAGTTAAGTGGAGAAGAAAAATCTTCAAAACTATTATAGCCAACGCACCATGGGTAATATCTCTAATCCAGAAAACTACTCTTTCTTCTAAAGTGTTTAAAAGTTTGTAATTTACCCAGGCCTTTAGCAAATCTATGGGAAGAGGAACTACGGTTAAGTTTTGATTCCAGAGGAATGTAAACAAGAATTTCAGCCAAAGTCAGATTTCTTAAATTTGAGATTAAAAAATTATCATAATTCAGACATTTGGTAACATCATAATAAACTAAAAGTTGGGCATAGACATTCTTTACAGAAACTATATGATCTTATTTTAATATAGGCAGGTGACTAAAGCTAAGCAGAGGCATTCCAAAAGTGCCATTTAAGTATTTGGTGATTTCATCTTTATACAGGTTTTTAGGAGTGATTCGAGCCTCTTGACTAAATATTGAATGAGGGAAAATTTTTATTACCAGGATTCTACTTCAAAGTATGGAATTTAGTTTTTAAAAACATATATTTAAACACGCTTTACGCATTGTAAAGCACTAACAGTAGAAACCAACATTCATACATTGGGGATATTTGTGTTACACCTTTGGAAACTAACACTCCTAGTCACTGGCAAAGCAATGAAAGCAGCTATAGTTGTACAGCTTTTACCAGTAAACACCTTAGCTTCTATTACAGCCCCACAGATCAGTAAGTTATTAATAAATAGTACTTAATAAGCTAGCAGGACTCTTTCTTACACATTTAACTGAAATAATCTGTGTGTTTCACTGAGCTATCTTTGATTAAGCTACACGGAACTAAATGCCCTTTTGGCCTGGTTCTTGATATTTAGCAAAAGTAACAAATTCATAACCTAGTCAACGATCACCAGGAAGAAGAACTGACATGAGCCTAATGTTCTAACTCCTTATTGCATTAAATTTCAATAAATAAAACATATCTTCCTCTGCCAAGGTGGTTATAAGTTCCTTGAAAGCACAAATCTTATCTGCGTATCTTCCGCATCATCAGCACCTAGCACAAGGATGGGCAGAGAGTAAACATAAGTAGTTGGCGAATTAATTAATTAACAAATTACAAACAAACGATCCTTCACTTGCCTGCGCAGCTTCCACAGGATGGATGTACACCAGTGTGTGCTCCGGACCATCCACTGAAGTGTAGGAGGCACCGTCTGCCGTGTACACCACCTGCTGGGGTGGGCGAACCTGGTCGTCGGTGTAGACAATCTGAGCCACCGTTCCGGCATCGGGAACAAAGTGCACCTGCGGCAAGAAGCAGGCGAGTGTGTAGAACGAAACCAATCTCACTAAGGTACGTGACCAACCAAGCACACTTGCATTTCTAAAATATCCCTATGACAGAAAAACGGGGATTGATACACCTTCATCGACACTGAGTTAGTGACTAAGATATAGGATCCAAGGACCTTGTCGCTGATTTACTGCTTAATGTTAGGCAACTGGCTTAAATTCCCCTTTGCCTCAAATGTCCAGTGCAGATAACTCCTTCAGACAGTCATAGGAGGGCGGCTAATTGATCCTGTAAAAGAGACTGAAGATTCCTGCTTGACATTCCCAAAACACAAAATACAAATTATTCTGTGATGGTAAAAAATATGTCAAGACTCAAAAGCCAATTGCTTTCAACACATCATAAAAATTCTGTTTTATAACTAATAGTGCCTTTCAGCAGACACATTAAAATAAGATCACTTTCTTTCCTGCAAGTTGTTTCAAAGACAAAGGACATACTACAGGCATATCAGTAAATGCTTGCTGAACCAATGAATATAATATTAATAGAATTCTTCCTTGCCAAGTAGGTAAAGAAACAGAAAATTCTAAATAAAGTCCTTTTAAGGGGTTCTGAACAGCTATTTTGGCTGGCACCAGGGTAAATAATTTTCTATCTCCCAAGACCTATAGAACTAAAGCAGAAACTATGTTTTGTAAAATGCTTTCCGAATGGTCAGCTTTGGAGGACTGAATTTTTTTGGGGGCGGGGGGACAGGGTCTCGCTCTGTCACCCACATGGGAGTGCAGTGGCCTCATCATAGCTCATTGCAACCTCGAACTCCCGGGCTCAAGTGATCCTCCTCCCTCAGCCTCCCAAGTAGTTGGGACTACAGATGTGTGCTACTACATCAGGCTAGTTTTTGTATTTTTTATAGAGATGGTCTCGAACTCCTGGGCTCAAGCAATCCTCCTGCCTCAGCCTCCCAAAGTGCTAGGATTACAGGTGTGAGCCCATGAGCCTGGCCCTGGAGGACTGAATTCTTGAAGGCTTTAGCTTGGCACACGGCCTAATACCTGATATCGAAGGTCTGGAAGCAGATGGCCCAAGTACACATTTGGAAGAGAAATAACTTATGTGCTGATATCAAAGTCAGGCACTCTTAGGTTAGAATCCTTACTCTTATACTGACTAGGCTTTGGACCTAACTTTTTCATGTCAGTTTTCTACAGTGGGGAATAGTAGATCCCAAAGATAATATAAGCTAATTTAATCCCCAGAAAGAAACCTAAAAGAACAAATGTAATCAAGCACCACAGAAATACAACAAACTTCTATCTTTATACTAAATGATTAGTCTGGCTTCTATGTATACATATTTGATTTTTCCATGAAAATTAAGTTTGTATATTGGAAAAATTAGGCTCATAACATATATGAGCACTTTTAATTGCTGCAAAATAATTTTGTGACTTTAGATTTGTTCATTAACATCAAAGCCTTGGCCTAGTTTTGGTGCTTAAAAAAGAAAAACACATTTCCCCAAAAGACGAGCTAAGGTTTCCCACTAGGTCTTCATCCCTCAGATTCTGCTAGATGAGAATTCCTGGCTGGGAGCAGAAACAGCTAAGAAGAAAGGGTGCAGTGGGGCTCCTGACCCTGGCTGGCCACTTGCTGGCTACCCACAGACGGGGACCCTGGTCATGCACGGTGTCACAACCAGATTTTCTTTTGTTTTGCTTTTTAATGGTCTACATTTTTGTTTATAAACAAAATACACCAAAACATACGGCTGCATGAAAGTAGCTTCAAAATGGTTTCCAGGAGAAACAAAATAGAATTCTCAATTACTCTGCTAAAAACATCTCTGGAACTCTTTTTTTTTAAGTAATTAGAGTGAGACTTTTAAATCATACCAGATGACCAATTTTATTTATTGTAATATTTATTATATTGCTTAAATTAAATAAAATTTGCATATTTAAATGTTTCAGAGTTATTATAACTTCCTGATATTGATAATAGTACTATGGTTATGGCATTTAATGAAAAATTAGATAAAAATTGTGTATTTATTATAGTGTTTAAAATTTAAGTTTTATACCTTGGTCGTATATAAAAACATGGCTCCATATGACTGCTGGCTCACCCCAAAATTCAAATTCATACCAAAATTGCAGAGATTTGCCTTCACTAAGAACAGCCAAAATAACATGTGGCTAGTTCTGGTAGCAATTTGAAAGGCAGAGATCATCAACGACAGCAGCATTTGGATAAGCAACTAACCTCCAAAGCTGGTGACTCACTCGGTCTACACTGTGAATTTACAAAGCAAAGACAAGGGCACTCACTTGATAGACATACCTTGTACTTCATTACACACAGAGGATGAAAACCCTACACTAGATAACAAAAGAAACAAATTACAATTTGAGGTTTTCAGCACCAATAACATAAAATAAAGCAGGGCAGTGAAACAGGTTAAGATGGTGAGACAAGGAGGAGAAGGCCGTAGGTGGTACTTTAGCTCTCCTGACTCACAGAGAACTGTGCCAGTGGGGCATCCAAGGTGCTGAAACCTTCCTCACTCCTTACGTACAAGTGCTTCATGTCGGCCCCTCCCAACTATTCAGGACTTTACAGTAGCTGTTATTTCTTTGCAGTCAGCAAACTGTGTCCAGTTGAAAAACTGCTGTCAGTACTACGCTGGAAAAGACCACTCTTCACCTGTGCAGTATTCTGTTCATGATCTGCTGACGTCGGCCACACGTGTGAGCTTTCATCTTTGGAATCCATCTTTTCCCTACAGGCCAGCTCCAAGTCTGGAGCGCCTACAGCAGCACGGGGCAGAGGACAGTCATCTGTCTACCCCAGGTGTGTTCATGAAGGACAAAAAGGTCTCTCTGCAGCGTGCCTGAGAAAAGACAGAAAAGGAACCAAGACTTTGAGTGGATGAATACATTTTAATAGATTACAGTTTCAATTACCAAAAGAAAAAAAAAAGCTTCGTTAAAGGCAACACACCTGGGCAAAAAAGGTAAAAAGGAAGAAATTATTTGTAAAAATAATAAAATGTATTGCATGCTTGCTACGTTCTAAACACTCGCTAGGGGTATATGCATATATATCACATATTATATATTTTGTAAATATATTTGTACATATGTGTGTGTATATAATGTAATCCTCATTAAAAAGGTGATCTTTGTTCTCCTGAGGAGAATGAGTTTCCCAGATGTTAAATGCAGATAAGTGAGGGGTTCATACCCAAGTATGATTGCTGCACAGCCCAAGTTCTTTCCTTGTAGACTCTGACTTCCTATACAACCTTTACTCAAAATGAACAGCAGAATAACAAAAGCCACAAAATGAGGAAAAAATGCCAAGCAGAGGGAGCTGAATTTTCTGGGCCACAATTGGGTGAATGCAAATTCAAAGCTTATTTCCCATTTGGCCAGTACAGGAGGGATTCGTGACCAAATTAAAAGCCTTACTAAACATCGACATGCACAAACTCTACATCTCAAATCCTCATTCATTTTCAAAATAGGCTTTTTAAGGTAATCGTCTCTTTTGATGATGATAAAATGTTGATATTTTAAAAGTCACTTGAGATTTGCTGCGTTAACAGGGCAGCAGCCACGCCTGATATACCTCCTCTCGACCTCCCATTAAAGTAGCGCACATACACAAGAAAAAGCAGGACCGGCCAGAACACCACGAAAGTCAAGATGAGAAAGACCACTGGCCAAGATCCGGCCAGAATTTTCTCCATTACCAATGGAAATAAGCTGAGAAACACATTCTTAGACCACACATGCTCCAAGCTCTGAACTGCAAGGCCCAAAGAAGAAAGAAAGAGAAGGCAAGTGTGCTGAATGTCTGCACCTCACTCTGGAGTACAGAACGGCCACGGCCACCTGCTGAGCCACTGAGGCGCCTGTTCCTGCTTCATCCCAACACTGTCATCCTCACCCACCCTACACCACCCCCACCATACACACACACGTGCACCCTGCAGACACCCTCCTCTTCTTACCCCCAGTCAGAGGGTGCTTAAAACACAGCAATGTCCACCAACAGGTGAATGTATAAAGAAAGGGGCATGAGGAAACTTTCTGGAGAAATAGGAATATCCTATATCTTGCATCTAGATCGGGGTAGTGGTTACGTGGGGAACACATGGGTAAAAAGTCATCAAACTATTCAATTAAAACATGTGAATTTTACTATATTTAAATCATACCCTAACAGAAATTTTTTTTAAAAAAAGCGTATCTTCTTTAGAGTATACTATTTAAGTATATATAAAAAGATAGTTATGGTCTGAACGAAGCCGTTATTTAAAGAAACAAAAATATTAAGAAACCTGGGAATAAATGTCACCAATAACATAAAGATCTGTATGAAGAAAACTAAAAAATTGTACAAAAGCACATAAAAGGTTCAGTAATTACAAAATCAGAGCCAGGCATGGTGGCACACACCTGTAGTCCCAGCTACTTGGGAAGCTGAGGCACCAGGATTGCTGAAGCCCAGGAGTTTGAGTCCAGCCTGGGCAACATAGCAAGACCCTGCTTAAAAAAAAAAATCATAGCATGTTCCATGCAGGAAGCTTTTTTTTTTTTAAGTTTTTCATTTGGAAATAATTTCAGATAGGAAAGTTGCAAAAATAGTACAAAGAATTCCTGTATTTCTTCACTCAGATTCCCCAAATGTTAACATTTCACCATGTTTACTTTATTATTCTCTTCCTTCTCTCTCTCTCTTACCTGAACCATTTGAGAGTCAGTTGCAGAGACAATGCCCCTTTACCCCTAAATTCTTAAGTGCCTAATTCCCAAAAATAAGAACATTTTCCTTGCTACTTAATATCAGCCTGGGGGGGGGGGTGGAAAGAACATTTTCTTATACCCACAGTACTAGTATCAAAATCAGGAAGTTAAATATTGAAACAGTACTATTACCTAACTCACAGACCTTATTCGAATGTTGTCAACTGTCTAATTAATGTCCTTTACAGCCAAAGAAACAACATTCTTTTCTCCTGGCCTGGGATGCAATCTGGTATCACACACCACATGTTCAATTGTCACACCCTTCAGTCTCCTTCAATCCCAAATGGTTCCCTGCTCTTTCTTGGTCTGCTATGACCTTGACATTTTTGAAATGCACAGGCCACTTATTTTTCAGAATGTTCTTCAATTTAAGTTTGTCTGATGTTTGTTCATGGTTAGATTCAGGATATGTATTTTTAGCATGAATACCACAGAAGAGATGTTGTGTCCTTCCTACAGAGGAATTTGAAGTGGTTCCCCACCCTGCAACTTGGTTCATTGACTGTGCAAATGCTCAAGTGTATATGCTGTGCCAGGCACTGGAATGCAGCAGGGACCAGGCAGGTGTGGCTCACGCCCTCACAAAACGTACACAGCCCAGAGCACCTTTTTGCCTTTGTTTTTATTTCTAGGAAGGTGCTTTCCATTTCTCTTATTTTAATGTTATTTATATCTTTTTTAATAGGTAGTAAATGCAGTTAACTCAAATTTCAAAAGGCGGTTAAAGGTGTACAGCAGACAGTCTCCCTACCTGGAATCCCCTAGCCACTCTTGAGAAGCAACCTCTATTATCAATTTCCTGTCTTTTCTTCCAAAGATATTTTGTAAATTCTCTCCCTCTCCAACCACAAACAGAAGGATACTGTAGATTGCATACAAGGTAGCTTTTCTTCTACACCTCGCTCATTCCACGTAACATCATACCTTTTATATTGTTCCGTATCTGTATGGACACTCCTCATTCTTCACAGCTGTAAAACTTCATTGTATGAATACATCACAGTTTATTTAATCAGTCTTGCACTGATAAACACTTAGGTTATTTCCAATCTTTTGCTATTACATGCGACACTGTGATGAGTAACTTTGGACATACATGGCTTACAATGTATCTTGCATTTTATATGTTAGCATCTTGCATTCTTTTGGCATCTCCGAGGGAAGATACTGAAGCAGTTAAAGTGGCTGGGTGAAAAGGAAGTCATTATTAGTTTCTGAACTCCAACACCAGTGCTCACCTCCTGTGCCTAGAGTCTGAGGGCACCGGCCACAGAAGCACAAGTGCTCTGAGACCTGGAGAGGCAGCAGTTAGAAGAAGAGGCACAGTGGTCGAGAGCTTGGGCTCTGGACCTGGATTTGGGTAGCAGCTCTGAGACTCAACTGACCTCAGGTAAATCACAGAAGTTCTCCAAACCTCTCTTCCTTCTCTGTAAAACGGAGATCATAAGGTTATTGAGAGAATGACGTGAAATAACGCATGTGAGGTGCTCAGCACAACACCTGTTACATAAAAAACAATCACCTTGAAAAAAAGGCATCCAATCGGATTGCACTTTTCTGCCTACTTGCCTGCCTCCCCATCTCAACGCTAAGTTCCTGCAGGTCAAGGAATGTGTTTTGTTGACTATGGGCGTGTGGCAGGTCCTCGCTAACTTTTCCTGAGTGGTTTGAAGACATCACGGTGCGCAGCGGGGACAGAAGAGAGGACAATACTCTGAACGGGGGTGTTCAGGGGGGACTTCTTGGAAAAGATGCAATTTAAAAGACGAAGAGGTGAAAGTAAGCAGAAACGGGAAGGGACAGGACAATTATTCCAGACTGAGATACCTTTTTTCTAATCTTACCAGAATCACGAAGTAGACATTACATGACATAAAATACCAGTAAACTACGTAAGACAAGAATGAAGGGTAGGGGCAGGAAATGAGTACTTAGCAGATGGGAGGCAAAAATGGAACAGTTAATCCACACACAGGAAAGTGTACCAATAAAATTTCGCAGTAAGGATGTGCATTACTGCCCACAATGGCAATTCCCAATAAATTTCGAATATTGTTAACAAATAAAGAAGCTCAAGATGGTGAAAACATTTGAATTCAAAAAGTGCCTGGAATCCGAAACAGTGATACAAGATGCCCAGTTAGAAATTATTGTTCTTTAAGATATGGCTATAATACTTACTGAGATTCTATAACTATGAAACTATGTAAAACATCAGTATGACATTCTGCAATTATTTATTGTTTAATAAATTGTTCAGGAAAATTGAATTCAAAGCATTACTCTACTACTATCTAAGCAAGTCACTTTAAATCCTCTGGATATCAGGGTCTTAATCCGTAAAATGAAGCGTATAAAATGGTTTCTGAAGTCTTCTCTAGCCTTAAACTCAGATGAGAAGCAGAGGAGTGAAATAGAAAACCCGTAGGGTCTGAATTAAACGTCCTGGCTTCCAGACGGGCTCAACCACTTACTGGTTATATCATCTTGGCCAAATTGCTTAAAATTTTCTGAGATTCAACAGCATCATATGTAAAATGGAGATAACAATCACCTTCCAAAGCTATTATGAGGGTTAAATGACAATGCTAGGTAAAAAGCCTAACATGCAGTAAGTGCTCAAATATAGCAATTTCCATATTTCATAGACAAGCTATACAGAGCTTTGGAATTTTCAAAACATCTCATATTCTTTAAAAACCTAACAATTTATCAATATGTGCCCTGTACACAAACCTCCTTTATAGTAAGGGTTGTCGTATTTATTGTCCTTTCTTATTAATTTTCTTTTTACCTGCACAATTTATAGAGCCCTGTTGGTCTTGATTTACAGGAGACAGGAGGAAGAACCCCAGGAGCCACGGCAACGCTGTGCAGCCAGCAGATGCGACAGGCTCTGGGAACCAGGGATAGGCTTCCCTCCACACCTTGCCTTCTTGCCTCTTCTACAGACCTGAGAGGATGGGAGAGCCGCCCACCTTCCCTCCTCTTCCCCTTGGCCAAAAAGAGTTAGAGACGTCATTTCTAGGAACAGAACAACATGTTTCCGGTTCTATCTTCTCTCTAATGATCAACTTTATTCAACTAGTATTTATTGAGTACTTCCTATGTGCCAGGCACCAGTCCAGGTCCTTAAGAAACATCAGTGTATCAGAAAAAGGAAAAAGGGATCCCTGCCTTCTCGAAGCTTCTAGTCTAGTTGTTTTTTCCTGAACGGTGTTGTATAATGGAAAGTGTG
Source organism: Indri indri (assembly GCA_004363605.1). Taxonomy (NCBI): domain Eukaryota; kingdom Metazoa; phylum Chordata; class Mammalia; order Primates; family Indriidae; genus Indri; species Indri indri. The sequence goes on along the minus strand of RJWJ010026343.1, from coordinate 11,548 downwards.
AGCTTTAGAATCAGACAAATCTGAGTTCTGAGCTCCCAAATCTACCCTGTACTTAGTGGTGGCACCATGAGTAAACCACACACTCTTGTCCTCAGTACCCTCATTTGAAAATCCAAATTATCTTCCCTACATAGTTATTGTACAAATTAATGATCTGGGCCGGCATGGTGGCTCACACCTGTAATCCTAGCACTCTGGGAGGCCGAGGCGGGAGGATTGCTTGAGGTCAGGAGTTTGAGACGAGCCTGAGCAAGAGCAAGACCCCTGTCTCTCCTAAAAATAGAAAAACTTAGCTGGGTGTGGTGGCATGCACCTGTAGTCCCAGCTACTCAGGAGGCTGAGGCAGGAGAATAGATTGAGCCCAGGAGTTTGAGGTTGCTGTGAGCTGGACTGATGCCATGGCACTCTAGCCCGGGCAACAGAGTGAGACTCTGTCTCAAAAAAAAAAAAAAAAAAATTAATGATCTGTTATATACTTCATCAAGTTGATAATGTACTTTCCCCCCACATTTTAACTTTTCTGAAGTAAGGATCTATTTTATAACCAGTGGCATCTTGCAGTCACTCCCATCCAGGTGGCAGTCAGGACCACGGGTTTCTGCCTACTCCTACATGACCTCACTTCAACTGAGTGTGTGCACTGTTGACATACTGAGCCTAACCGCCATTGTAAATGTCTTCAGAAAGATTACAATATAATTCAGTATTAAAACTGAAAGGCATGGAAACAGTAGCAGAGCATAACTTTTATAAGAGAAGCAAATATCCACCACTGGGAAAACGACCGTAATGACCACAGCCCCCAGAGGTCCTGGGTCTTCTAGACAGCCCACATGGATGAAGCTGCATGACGTGCTGTTACTACCAAGATTCATGGAAAAGAATGGCCTGCCACAGGCAGAGTAAGAAAACACCAGCATCAAAACTTGCAGAAAAGGGCTGGGTGCAGTAGCTCACACCTACAGTCTCAGCACTTTCAGAGGCTGAGGTAGGGGACTGCATGAGGCCAGGAGTTCAAGACCAGCCAGGGGAAACCCTGTCTCTACAACAAATTTTGAAATTAGCCAGGTGTGGGGGCACATGCCTGTGCTCCCAGCCACTTGGGAGACTGAGGTGGAAAGATCACTTGAGCCCAGGAGTTCAAGGTTGCTATGAGCTATGATCGCACCTCTGCACTCTAGCAGCCTGGGTGACAAAGTGAGACCCTGTCTCTTTTAAAAAAAAAACAAAACCTTGCAGAATAGATATTAAATGCTAAGCATATAGTAAGCACTCAAATATAGCAAGAAGAGATTCTTGGAGACAGTGGTGTGTGCCCTCTTTTAAGAAATGCCATACCGCCAACACTCTTGATGGCACAGAGAATTATACTCTGTGGAAAACCACCAACATCAAGAACTCTAAGTCAAAAGAGATTTTGAAGCATCAGGCTCTTAAAGTGAAGAAATCTTAGGAATCCTTTAATCAATCTATTTTGCTTTTATGTATGCATGAGAGCAACATGACAAAAATAAACATCTAAATAAATCTAAAAGCTCTTTCAATAGGTATATAATAAAAATTCTAAGTGACAAAAAGCACCCATGTCAGAGTTTAATTGGCAGGGCTCTTTTCTCTTACTGATATATAGAATAATTGTGTATCTTACCATCGACATCTTAGATTCAATAAAACATGGCAACATTTGTCACCACATGGCATAATGAACATTCAAGAAATGGCAGCAATTTTGTTAATGCTTGGTGAACATCAAACACATTTTTCAGTCCATGGCAAACACTGGGGTAAAAGGTGAGCAAAAACCCTGATCCTCTGGAATGTACAACGCAGGGGAGAGATGACAGCCCACCTCCCAGCTCACCCCACGGGACACCTGCCTGGTAAGACTGACAGTGATGAAGAGTTAGGGGAAGTAAGAGGGAAAGGTAAACCCCTGCTCTTCCAGCTAGTTCAGCGCTAAGGCTGGGCAGACGGCACGGCATCCTGGTGTGCCAGCCTCCACCACCGCCTGCCCTCCCGGGAGGCCTGAGTTCCAATCTTGCTGCTCACCTCACAGCCCTACCCTCTCACCATCCTCCAGCCTCGCTCCCAACGTCTCTGGGCCCTGCTCGGCTAAGGCTGCTACAGCAGACTACTCCAGAGCCCCCCAGGACTTAAAACTTGGAAGCGCCTGTCTTCATCAACTGCAGGCAGAGGGGGAAGAAGAGGCCCAGATCTGCCTTCAAAGGTAGAAGAGTACCTGGGATCCCGGGTTGAACCATAAATACAATTTCACTTTAAAATGTTGTGATACATAGTGGTTAAGTTCCATAGGACTACTGGTACATTATTAACCTCAGAACATTAAGAATCAACAGAGTTTTCTGCACTGGCCTGGTATTCTGTATGTCAGACACATCATTATTGATATGGAAAGAAATGTACCACATTCCAGACAACGCACTTAACAGATAAACTTTTTTGGCTCATTATGAACTAACTAACTAGCATAAACTGATGGCTTCCTCCCTGAAATCCAACACTAGACACGCCATAGAAAGAAGTTACAGGGAGACTGACGGACCTGCAAAATGAACATAAAAACTGCAAGAAAGAAAATGGAGGAGGCTGAGTCCCAGCCTGGCTGTGGAGGGAGCCGTGGATGGGCCCCGGAAGCAGCCCGGACAGAAGGGGCTGGGCGCCACAGAAGGGGAGGTGGAGGCAGGACTTTTCTGTTGTTCTCTTCTGACATTACCTTGAGCTCTTGCTGCACACACCTGCACCCATCAACACCGCGATACAGAAACACAGCAGCCGCCCTGCGCTGCCCAGCAGTGCGAAATCTCAGGTATCACGAAAAGCTGGGTAGGCTTAGATACCAAGTGCCAGGGGACAGGCCAGCTGCTGGGCATTCTCTCCTACCGCACACCTCCTCCTGCAGGACTAGGGCAAACGGAGTGGCTGGGCCCCGAGACTCTCTGGCCTGATGTACAAGCAATTACTTATTTTTTAAAATTTAATCTTTCACCTTTCTTTCAATGAGAATGTACCAGCTATCTGGTGACTTTTGCTGACCCATGCATAAACAGAGCATTCTTAAGGAATACTTATACAGAAATTAGTCTCCGCTTAAAGGAGTGATGCTTGGGCTTGCTTTAAATGAGTTACCATAAATACAACAGCCACTGGACTAAGAACGTGGATTGGCACATACTTACATCAGAGCAGCCTTTGGAGTCAGACAGCCTAGCTTAAAATCTCGGCTCTGCCACTTACAGCTTCTGGCAATTTGTTTAATCTCTCTGAGCTCCAGTTTCTTCATCTATAAGGATAAAGAACCTAAAAATATTAGGTATTTAATAAATAACAGCTGTAACTAATGTACTTAACACAAAACACCTTTATGTCGAGCAATAGAAAAGGCACCCTTCTAAACTTGTATTTAACGTTAGATTCCACTTGGGAACAGAAAAAAGCGATTTTAGTCTACATAGAGAGAAAACACATCTTCATTAAGGCCCTGAGTTATAAAAAGGGAGAGAAAGATCATGGGAAATCTACTTCTATAGCACAGAATAATAGACCTAACTTCAGAACTGGAAGAGAAATTTCAGGAACATAGTTCTCAAATATGTTCAGACGACAGGGCCCGACATCATAGCACCGTGAAATATTAATATATGTGTTTACAGCACAAAATAATAATAGCTAACATTCGTACAGTCCTCATTATGTACCAGGCATGTTCTAAGTACTTCACACGTATTGGTTCACTTAATGCTCACAGTAACCTATGATGCAGGTATGTTATATCTCCACGTCGTAGGTGATGGACTAAGACAGAGAGAGGTGAAGGACTTGCCCAAGGTCACAGAGCTGGGAAGCGGCGGAGCTGCAATGCGACCCTGGGCCTTGGCTGCCACGCCCACGTGCTCAGCTGCTGCTCTGCACTGCTTCTCATCCCATAAACTTAGCACACCTGAACTGTGCTACGATTCCAGAATAAAGACTCCATGAATGAGCTGTATAAAAATCACAACCAAACTCACTTTACTACTTTTTTAAAAAACTGTTCAATTAAGGAAAATTAGGTATTCCCAAATCATCTACCAGCTTTTTTGCTATTTGTTCATTTGTCACATCCTAGTGCTGGCTAAAATGATTGGCAGCAATAGCAATGAAGGGTTAGCGAAATTTTGTAGGATTGAAAATTTAAAGTTAAACAACATTTATCCTTTATTTTTGTTCAAATGAAATACGTTGGTCCAGCTCTAGAACACTAGTGTTTTGGGAGGATAGTTTGAGGACAGATCACCTAGAGCAACTTCTGTTTTATAGATGACAAACCCAAGACCAGAGAGATTATATGAATCACTTTAAGTCACACAGCAAGTAAAAGGCAGTATCAGAATCAGAGCCTGAGACCTCCAGTACTCTCACCCTTACACCACACTCTGGCTGTGGGATTGATCATGGTAAAGGATTTAGGAGATAACAAGAGATTCCTGATACCACATAAAGCTGTTTATCTTAGCTTTGTTTTCATTTCTTTACACTTATTGTCGTTGACTTCTCAGTTACGGAAACAGCGCTGCGCTCTGTAGCCCAAGTGAAGGAAAGTGCTTTACCAGCCATCACGATAGTCCAGCACAGACGGTAACCCGAGAGGGCAGTGAGCTGGACAAAAAACAGGCGCAAGGCCTCTGACGGGTGATCACTCAGCAAAAGACAAAGCCTTCCCCGTTAAGGAAATGTTTTTCACTTTTTTAGGGCCTTTCTCTCTCACTCTTCTTTTATTTTTTCTTCCTTTCTTTTGGTCTAAGATAAAAGCTCTAGATACAAATTAGCTTATTACAAAATACCCACTTTGAAAATTTTAGAGCTAATCCTATTAAATCATAAAACCTCAGAATAACAACTATACATCAAAGAAAAGTTTGATGCAGAGTAACGAAGGAGGAAATCAATGTCGCAGGAAGACCCAAATTAGGCAGCCTGCCGAGGTAAAAGGTGGCAAAGATCAAGCAATGTATATTAACGGTGCTACGCACATGTTCAAGTTCTGTGAACCAAAAATGGTGAATTAAGCTAAGCTACTTGGCAATGAATGAAGACCTGTATAGCTGAACTGAGGAAGCCAACAAGGTAAGGGGCACCAAGCTAGAACCTTCCCAGCAAGGATGGGGACAAAACAAAAGACAACTTAGATATGGATTAAATTCCAAATGCTGATTTTAAATTATTTGATGACATTTTGGATGTACATTTCCTTTAAAGTTATGTTACACACTATGTTTTGAATCCGAGAATAATAAAAAAGCATGTTTACTCAACATTTAATTAAATAAAGCTGAAATAAAAATGTAAGCAACCATCTGTTACAATGTCAGAGATTAAACAAAGCTAGAAAACAACACTAAGTGTATTTAGACAAATCAGTTAACTCTTTATAAAATGAGTTCATCGGAATACTTTTCAGCTCTATAATTAAGATAAAATTAAATGATTTTTTAAAATCGTGGTACTTAAAGAAACACATGTTTAGACAGTGTAAGATAAAACATAGATGGAGACTCTTGTGAAGATGAGACTTCTGGATACAACACTTCTAAACATTCTGGAGCCTGGTGGGACAAGGATTCATTATATTAAATTTGACCTTGAACTACAACATCCCTCTGCCCTTGAGCCCCGTGCAAGGCTCGGGCGCCATCTGGGTTCCAGTCCCGGCTCCACCTCACCACCGGCTGACCTGGTGTGACCCGCCTAACCCCCCTGTGACTCCACTCCGCCATCTGCAATACGGAGACAAGAATAGCATCTGCTTCACAGAGCTGGGAGCAGGATTAAGTGACATAACATTCGCAAAGTGCTTAGAACAGAGTCTAGAATATGGCAAGCACATATATGCGTCAACTGAAAGAAATAATGATTGGGGTCATTTCTGAGACACAAATTTAAAATGGTAGTGCAAGAAGAAACTAACAAGGGGAGACACAGGAGGGCACGTGAAAGGGAAAAGAAGAGAGGAAAGTAATGGAGAAACAGAAGGGAGAGAGACAGAGATCTCCAGGAGAGAACAATGAGATTGGGAGGGAATGCGAGGAGAGGACAAGAGGAATGGATGGAGAGGGAGTGGGGGAAAGTCTAAGAAAGAAAGGAGCAGACAAGCAAATGGGCAGAGGAGTGACGGGGGAGAAGGGAGAGAAAAAGAGAAGAACTAAAGAAAAGAGAAAAAAATGGATCACATTGCTCTGAGCAAACTGGGTAAGATTTAGAAAGGAAAGTAGAACCATCTATAAGACTATTCCCACGAGAAGGATTTCCTGAGGTGAAATCCACCCCAGAGTTAGAGCTAGGGCTGGGGTGGGGGACACCTGTGAGGCTTCCCCACTCTCTGCCTGCCTGAGGACACAAATGGGACCAGATAAAGTATTCAAAATGCTGCTCTTAAAGGTGCCAAAAGTGTCCATTAGCAGATGAACAGATCAACAAAATGTGGTATACACATACGCTGGAATATTATTCAGCCATGAAAAGGAAGGGAATTTGGCATGTACTACCACAGGGATGAACCTCGAGGACATAATGCTGCGTGCAAAAAGCCAGCCACAAAAGGAAACCATTGTATGTATGACTCCACTTCTACAGCGTACTGGAATACGCAGATCCAGAGACAGAAAGACTAGAGGTTACCAGGGGACGGGGTAGGGAGAACGAGGAGTTATTGTTTAATGAGGACAGAGTTTCTGTTCGGGATGATGAAAGACTTCTGAAATGGATGGTAGTACAACAATGTGAATGTACTTAATGCCACTGAATTGCACACTTAAAGATGGTTAAATGGTAAATTTTACTTTATGTATATTTTACTACAAAGAAAAACAATTAAAATTTAAAAATGCTGGCGATGGCCCCAGGAGTAATTGCCAACCCACTCCCCCCTGGTGGAAATGAGACTTCACTGGTCCCTTTCCCATCATGACCATGAATAAACCCACAGCCAACAAGGGCAGGTACTCCTCATGTTCAAGGTCAACACTGCCTCCTACCAGCTCTTCCTCTGCCCAGGAAAATTGACAAAGCTCTCTTCCTACAACCACTGCAATCTCTCCCAGCTCAGGTTAAAGGAGCTAGTCTCCAACATACCCCCTTCTAGAAATCCTGAGAGCCAATCAGCTTCTCTTATAGCAGGGTGGCCACAACATCAAGCACCTTCCAAGATACCTGACACATAGTAGGTGAACAATAAATAACAGTGGTTGCCATTATTGCCAATGTTCTATCAAACCTCAGTCTCACTTGTCCCCCTTCCTAAGTTGTCACACTTAGTAGTACTAGAAGGCAGAGTCATGGGGAAAAGGCAATGATATTTGGTCTTACATAATACCTCAACACAAGGTGCCTCTAAGATTTTGGGAAGAAAGGAAAGGAGAGAGACTAGAGGGTTACAAAAAGGGCCCCTGTGCGGGTCACTGATAAGCCCTTTCCTGCTAAAGGCCCCAGCAGCACAGGCGGCCCCGTGGACCTATTTCAACTGCTTCTCCCTTTCCCCACCTCCTGGCTTCCTAACTCAAACTCTGAGGCTCTGGTTCTAGGTTTATTTCTTGGATCTCTGACTCCTGACCCGATTCACCTTGGGTTTCACTCCATAGTGTTTATACAAGATTTGTGAAACTTCCTATCCCACTGGCCACACTAGAACCTACTATCAAACACAGACCTTTGGTCTAGCACTGTGTCCCTGCGCACAGCCGTGTGGAAGACGGTGGGTACAGGGCTAATCACAGGCACAGGATCTGAGGACAGCTGACACAGAAGATACTGAGTGCTTGCATGCACCAGACACTGATCTGAGCAGTTGACATTTGCCAATTCAGTTAATTAATGCCCACGATAACCCAATGAAGTTGTTTAAAACTCATGTTCAGAAAACATGTGACAGTAAAGAACGGTAAACTAATGCCCTACTCCAAGCAGCTGCTAACAGCCACATGACTGAGAGGTGTCACATTAAATTTGAGAGCGACAAAATTAGACCAAGGAGAATAAAAACAAAGAGCTTCTATTATGTTCATTCATTTGGAATGAAAAGTAGAGATTTCACATTTAACTGATTTCTGGAACAAATAGTTTTAGAACTCAGAAGAAAAGAAAAAATACCAGACTTAGTTCTAAATGGTCAACAGGAACTGGCAGGGGAAGTAGCAAGGAGCAAATACCAAAATAACACAAATTTCAGCACAAATTCCCCATTCTTGCTGAGAAGGGGAAGCCCAAATAATCCATCACATGGTTCTCAGTTTTAAAAGGATTTACAACAAATCATTAGCGCTGCTGAGAAAAAACGGACATGAGTAATTATAAAACCAGCAATCCCCGACCCTTGCCTAGCAAGGTTTTTTCGGAGTACCTTCACAAACACTGTTTCATTTGCGTTTTGCCCCACTGCTCCATCTGCAGTCTCATTCTCTGCATCTCGCAGAGAAGGAAATGACTTGGGAAGGAGGTGGCGCAAGCTGCCCCCTGTCGTGGGCCAGCCCGGGGTCCCTGCGCCAGGCAGAGCACGGCGCCCTCTCATACTGTACCACTCTGACCCCAGCTACGGAGCTACTGGAAACCCAGAAGTTAGGGTGGAGTGATATGACAAAAATATTCTTTTAAGTTCTACTTGGAAGTTAAAAAACCATAATTTCAGTTAGGAGAAACATGCCTGAGGGACTGAAGCCTTCTGAGAAAGTATAATAGATAAGCAGAGGTACCAGGCTGCCGTAAGTAATTTCTACAAAAATTTTTTAAAAGAATAAGCTAATAAGCCTTTGACTAGGTTCCAAATAATATTGTTTTGTTTCTTAGTTAAACCATCATGGATTTGGGACATTTCTCCACAGACAGAGAAGTCCGGAGGTAAAGACGAAGAAGGAGAAACGATGATGACGGGGGGCGCTCAGGCATTTCCACTGTGGCCACTCACATCCGGCAGTCGTTGCAAATTCAACAATAAAGCAATCGACCAACACTCCAGAGCTCAGAGGAACTCCTCCAGACAATATCATTTTATTCCACGGGGGAAAAACTCTGAAAAAGCCTCCAGAAACTGCGTGAGCAATGACAGATAAATTTCAGAGTAAGCAGCACTTTCGATACTGTGACTCTGAGGTATCTGTTACAATCTAAAAGCTAGTGTGTAATGTGTCCCAAAGCAATTTTCCTGATTTGTTTCTGGCTGTTATCAAGAAAGATACTGTGTAACCAGAAGAGAACTGAACTAAGGTTTAAAAACAAACAAACAAACAAACAAACAAAACAAAACAAAAAACCAGATTAGAAAACGTCAGATGACAAAAGTGAGCCCAGGAGTGACGCCTGTCCAGCAGGTCTGAACCCGTGACCTTGGCCTACCTTTCCTGCCTCGTTTACACAACCTTTGCCCTTCCACTTCCCAGGGAGAAATCCTCACCGCAGGCAATAAAGCCTCCTGCTTTTCTCATGCACAAAGGGCTTTAGACTACCGACCACCACGGGTTCTTCATGCCTCAGGGAGGCGTGCAAGCAAATCTTTCTCCATCTGAGCCCAAGAAATGCGGGCTTTTTTTTTCCAATTCGGATAAGAACTTTTCATGTACCAAAAACAAAGACTGATCCTCCCACCCCATTGCGCAGTCTGTCAGTGATGCGTCAGGGCCCCATTACGTCCTTCGAAAGAGCTCCTACCACTCACTGAAGGAGAAGAAACAGCCAGGCTGGGAGACTTGCTGCGGGTCTCCGCCTGACAGTCTTACATGAAAATCCTTGCGAGTTGAAAAGGAACCGACACTCAGGATGAGTTCTAAGGGACGATAAACCTTGATGTCTGCCTTTTCTATTTATAAAGAATGGCTGGTTGTCTGGTACAATGTGAAGGCAATTTCAAAGAGAAATCTGTCCGGGGTCCTCTATACTACCCTCGCAAGGTATCAGACGGAAACCTCAAAGCAGCAGAGTACATACATCACGTGCCTATAACACAGTGCACAGATCGTAAGTGTCTGACGTGAGATATGTCCACACAGTAAATGCTTCGGGATCAAGGAACAGAACACCACTAGTACCCAGAAGCCTCCGGACGCCTTCTCCCGAGAGTAACCACTATCTTCCTCTGCAGCCCACATGGCCTCTGGCAGGCTGCAGAGGGCAGAGCACTGCAGTCCACCCAGCTCCTGCAGTCTCCAAGACCGTAAGATTGGGTCTTCTCCAGGGTTTGCGCTTCCAGGGTTGCAAGGGAGATTTTCGAGGTGTATCCTAGAGCCCTTCCCCCTGGGTAGACCTTGCACTACAGTTTCTCTCTCCCAAGCAACGAGACTACCCAAAACCTCCACTCCTCTATTCAGCTGTGTTTTGTTTGACTTCTTAGCCTTTTGACCAGTGCAGCTTGGTCAGCAAATACCTTGAGGGGAAACCAGTGCTGGACTTCAGGCTCACTTCTCTGCCTCTGGGATGTTGGCCCCTCATGTTCTGACTGCCTTAGGAGCCTTTCAACTCTGATTTTTTTTTTAATCTCTCCAGCCCCATGAGATTAGCTAAAGCTCTGCAGGCTTCTCTGCCTCTCAGCAGCCCCTCCTGACCAGCTTCTCAGCCTCTTGTCCCACCCCAAGGATCAGAAAACGCCTTACAGGGAAAAGCAGATGCAGGAAACTGGGCTAATTTCAACAAGCATACCCTCTCTGCAGGATCTGACCCCTCGAGACCTGACTGCGTTGGTAGGAAACTGAGGGCAATGCCAAACATATGAGACTCTGAAAAACATTGTCCCTTTTATTTTATGATTGTGTTTATCAAAAATTTGAAAACTTGTAGACACCAGCAATGGGTAGACTGGTAAGAGAAACACTGCTGTCACATGGCATATCTGACATGACAAAGTACTCTTGTAATCAAGATACAACCAGCATTACTGAATATATAATCTCTTTACCAAGGAACACAAAAGCAATGAGAAAGCTTTATAGTGTGAGGAGTATCAAATAATATTGTGTTATTATTAAAATGTAATTCAGCTGGGTGCAGTGGCTCACACCTATAATCCTAGCACTTTGAGAGGCGGAGGCAGGAGTATCACTTGGGGCCAGGAGTTAAAGACCAGCCTGGGCAACATAGTGAGACCCACCCCCCCAGCTCTACAAAAAAAATAATAAGAAAAATTAGCTGAGCATGGTGGTGTGCACCTGTAGTCCCAGCTACTCAGGAGGCTGAGACAGGAGGATCGCTTGAGCCCAGGAGTCAAAGGCTACAGTAAGCTATGATCACACCACTGCACTCCAGCCTGGGTGACAGAGCAAGACCCTGTCTCTAAAAAGAAAACAAAAATAATAACAAAAATAAAATAAGGCCGGGCGCGGTGGCTCACGCCTGTAATCCTAGCACTCTGGGAGGCCGAGGCGGGCGGATCGTTCTGAGCTCAGGAGTTCGAGACCAGCCTGAGCAAGAGCGAGACCCCGTCTCTACCAAAAATAGAAACAAATTAATTGGACAGCTAAAAATATATATAGAAAAAAAATTAGCCGGGCATGGTGGCACATGCCTGTAGTCC
>RJWJ010026342.1:0-23092 GCA_004363605.1 Indri indri | reverse complement strand
GCTTCATGAGTGGTGGTAACACTAGAAGTGGAGAGGAAGGATAAAAAACAAAAGACATTTTAAATAACTGGAAATAATTCCACTGTCTAGAGAGAACTAGAAGTCATTTGTATAGAGATGGCAGTTAAATCCGTAGAGGTGAAGGAGATAATCAAGGAAAAGAATAAAACTAAGGAAAGGAGATAAAATGTAATCACCTAAGCAGTGTTGACATACATCCATGTGGACAAGGGAATGAATGGTGAAATAGAAAGTCAGAGGGTCAAGGATAGAACATTAGAGAACACTCATAGTTTGGAGGAGAGACTCCCAGAAACACTGTGAATGAGAGAGTATTGCCCCTATTTTACAGATGAAAAAGCCAAGGCTGGGGAGGCAGTGTGACTTATGTAAGGTCATAAAGCAGTCACAACTCAACCTAAGTTCTTCCAGACTTCACTGTGTCCTTTTCCTATTCTTCCCAATCTCTGAGAACCAATGGCTAGAAAGAAGCGTACATATACTGCCACGGTCACTTCACATAGTATCAAGGGTTTGTGTGGGAACCTAGAATTTTAAAGGAAAGGAGGAGATCTAGGACAAGACAGGAAGAGAAGAAGAACTTCACCAGCATACACTAAAACTAAAATGACATTATTCTTGGTTCAAGTAGACATCTGTTGAATAATGGTGAAATTACTACTGCATAGGCAGCAGGAACAGGAAGGGTTGGGGGAAGCAACATAGGGGCAGATGGTAGAAGGAGAAGGTGAATTGACTTCCTAAATTCTGTGTTTGTCTTCTATTATGCATAGCTTCATTTCTTGAGGTATCTGCATTTTTCAATTTAGTCCTAACGAGGTGAGCTATCTTTGCAGCCTTAGCTTAACCTAACCCTAGGAGTACAACCCTGAAGGGAGTTGATAATCGGGTTTTTCAGCTCAGGCCCCAATGTCTGCAAGTACATGATTTTAATTCAAATAATTTCTTGGAATAAGTGTTCTGTGCCAAATAAGGGTGCAAATTGCAGTAGAAAAAAGTAAAAGAAACCCACCTAACAGAATACTAAAAGTCAACTTCTGGAAAGACTCACTGCCAAACCATACCTACAAAATTCTGAGACAGCCCATGATCAGCAAGGAGTGGACACTGAGCAAATTAGCATCACTTCTCTCTAGCGGCAAGGCAAGGAAGTTCATTGCACTTCCAGAATTGTCTTTTACTCTTTGTCAATTGCCTTCTTGGTAGAAATGTTGGATAGGTGGTTTGAGATGTATGCTTAAGCACTTGCTGTCTCTTTTTCTCTTTGTTAGACAAACACAAAGACAGAATTCTCAGAGCCACTTTTTTTTTTTTGAGACAGAGTCTCGCTCTGTTGCCCAGGCTAGAGTGCCGTGGCATCAGCCTAGCTCACAGCAACCTCAAACTCTTGGGCTCAAGCGATCCTACTGTCTCAGCCTCCCGAGTAGCTGGGACTACAGGCATGCACCACCATGCCCGGCTAATTTTTTGTTTCTATTTTTAGTTGCCTGGCTAATTTTGTCTATTTTTAGGAGAGATGGGGTCTCACTCTTGCTCAGGCTGGTCTCGAACTCCTGACCTCAAGCAATCCTCCCGCCTCGGCTTCTGAGAGTACTAGGATTACAGGGGTGAGCCACCACGCCTGGCCCAGAGCCACTTTTACTTTTCCACCTTTCCTGGAAGAAAGTCTTTACTTTTCCACTTTTCCTGGAAGAAAGTCTTGTGTCTGGAATCTGCCTGGTTAACTCAGTGGCGCGAGAGTTTGCCAGCCTGCTATGGCAAGGGTAATCCACCCTGGCCGGCTAGCCTCTATCTTCAGGAATCTAGACCTCACACTTATTGAAGCCCCCCAAATGGCACATTAATTTCATAAAAGAAAATTTACTAAGCAGACACTGTAGGGGATGACCACTGTCAACTTTTTAATCTCAAAGTGCCAAGTAGATTATTATGTTATTATGCTGTGAGTATGAAAAAAATGATCATCTGTACATTCAGCAAGCTGATTCAGAGTGTACTTTGCTCTCCCAAAAGGCTGGAGGTCTGAAACAAAAACATCTGTACCATAAATAATGTTGCTTGTTAATCCTAAAGCCTCTTATTTTCTGGATAACTCATTCCTTCTTAGAAACACACAAACACCTAAAGTACTGTAATAGCTGTCTCAATTATGTCCAGTGGAATATCAGGAAGACAGGGTAATTTCGCAAGTAGCAAGACCCAAAACATTCCATTAAAGTCAGATAGTCTCGATTTATTAATATTATCACAGCTATTTAAGTCACATACCAGCTGGTATTATAGATCAGATAATGCTGATAAATAAAATAATCGTAGTTCATAGTGTATCAGGCTGACTACTCTTGGAATGTGAATGTCTGGACTGGCTACAAATGCTTCTGTGTAACACACCAGTCTTTAGAGGTTTGCAGATGTCTGCTGCTTCCAGTGATCGGACAGAAAGGAAAAATACCAATGAATGAACACCTACCCATATAAAGCACCGGGGCATTTGATCATCTTCACTTTTTAACCTTACAGATTATCCAGAAGGCTCATCATCTCTTGCTGTGGAAACGGAAACATAGCAGTTTTCACATTTCCTGCATCTCTCAGACAGGTTAGTATTCTGAGGGAGACACATACAGTGCCACCTGAACTGCCAAGAAGCAGCCTTGGGAGCAGAACTAGAAAAGGAGTAAGTTCTCATCCTGGTGAACAAGATATTAAACTCTTCTCTCTTGTATTGCACACATAAGCAGAAATTCTATACATAATTTCCCTGTGCGGTGTACTGAAAAAGACACCTTTTTCCCTGCAAACTTGCATTTATGTCACTCATGCTAAAAGACCCCAGGGGATCCAGAAACAGCCAAACATCACATTCAGGTTATTTACTTTCATACTGTGAATTATAACCCTTGAGCTGGTGTATTCCAGTTCTCTGAAATGGTATAGATTACAAATAGGTTCTTTTTGCCTGACTCCATTATGTCAGTTAATAACTTTCTGTTACCCACTAACAGGCAAAAAGCACCATCCCTACACTCCAACCCTCCGAAAATGGTACTAATCTGTTAATCAGTGGCAGACAGCTTTACAAATGGGATTCTCGTTGGCCTAGCGAAAAGCTAAACAACCTTCTCTTTGCAAAACTCAAAGGTAAATAAACCCAGTGTCATTCAGTATTACAAGGAGGATTTTAGTAACAGAAATACCACGGAACTCAAAGCTCTGCTCTGGTAAGACTTCCCATTCTGTTCCCACGAAAAAGCTAGCAGTTATTTAGAAGCCTATCAGTCTTTGGTTCTCAGGTCTTCAGTTATTTCCCTTACAGAATTTCTACTGCGTACAAGTATAGATACTGTATAAGACCTTGTATATGCCAGCCACTTCGCTTGACATAGGTTATCTTATTTAATCCTCGCATCACCTTTGTGAGATGAATGTTATTATTTCCATTTTACTTATGAGAAAACTGAAGTGCAGAGAGGTTTAACTAGTAAGTGGCTAACCTAAGATTGTAACCCAGGTCTGTCTGACCTCAGAGCGTGCTATTTCCATTATGGCAGTACATTTAAAAACCTACACTTATAATCAACGATTAAAAAGAAGGAAGAATTAAGTCTGTTTTCTTATCCAAAGCCCTGATGAAATAATTGCTGGATGTTTAGGTAAGACAACCTGTATGGTAGTAGTAACTAGATTTCAGTTAGCCATGGTACTCATCTCTCTAATCTTCTTACTTTAGCATTTTGTTAAGGGTATTCTTATAGAACATTAGTACTTTGACATGTCAGATGTTTAAGGGAAAAAAAGTTCTCCAGTGAATAAATTTATAAAACCCTATATAAGCAAAATTACAGAGTTGTCTTTAGTGTAGGAATTCTCAGGGCCTTTACTATGCTAATAAGTTTTGTAACTCATCGAAAGGAAACTGTAGGCCAGGCACAATGGCTCACGCCTGTAATCCTAGCACTCAGGGAGGCCGAGGCAGGAGGATTTCTTGAGGTCAGGAGTTTGAGACCAGCCTGAACAAGAGCAAGACCCCGTCTCTACTAAAAATAGAAAAAATTAGCTGAGCATGGTGGCTTGCACCTGTAGTCCCAGATACTTGGGAGGCTAAGGCAGGAGGATCACTTGAGCCCAGGAGTTTGAGGTTGCAGTGAGCTATGATGACACCACTATACTCTAGCCCAGGCAGCAGAGAGAGAACCTATCTCACAATAAAAAAAAAAGGGGGGTTTATGGTAGCCCCTAAACTTATTTGACTATTGGATTCTTTCTTTTGTGCATATCATGGAACTTTGTCTTTAGTGCAGTACTTATCAGGACTTTCAGTATGCTAAGGAACTTTGTGAAGCCCCAAAAGTGGAAAAAGTTATTTCCCAAATTTATATGACCATGTTACCACTTTTTAGGGCATCTTGAGTGATTATTGAACTATGAAATACATTTTTATATGCTTCCTGAGGTAAGCAAAATTGACTTTAAGCAATGCCTTTTCCAGGGCACTCTGTCTACATAAAGTAATAAACTGATTAGTTTTGTGGGAGCAACAAAGTCATGTTTAGATAATAATAGAAAAGTGTTTGGAAACACAGAAGGTAAGAGTGGGAGAAGCTTTTCTTTTTGGTAAAATGGATATTTTATTCATTTGTACTAAAACCAGCCATACTGGTACTGATATCACCATGATGCAGCCAAATGTGAAACATCTGTCTACAAATATTAGAGTAATGAACAAATTAGGGGTTGTAGTAAAACACAGAACCAAAAGAGGTAGAGGAAATCAATGAAGTGCATTATAGCTTAACACTTCACCTGAACAATTGAGGTTTTTAATAAATGAAGCCTCCCAATCCCAGAAAATGGGAATAATCTTTCACGACATATCTTTGTACTTTTAACTTCCTATTCTGTGGTTAGATTCTAAATACTAAAGATAATCCAAGCTAGTATTATATCTACTTATCTATATCCAGAGACATCACGTTGTCCGTAGCAGCCTAAGATTACTGGAACTTCTTTGATTAGACTCCAATTAAATTTCATGTTCTGGTTCTGCAACCAGGTCTTAACCTGTTCTTAGCTAAGGTTCAGCATATTGGCAAGTTCTTGTATCTTCTGGAGGCTGAGATATTTTTGTCTCTGAAATCTATCATCGTGTACACACAACTGGGTCAGAGAGAACACAGTTCTGCTCTTCTGTTTCTTGACCTGGACCTTGTCTTTCTTCTTCACTACACTCTTCTCTACAGAAGTGGGTAGTTTTACTTCGGGACTGGTGGAAGGATCAGGGCTCTCCAGTCTTTGTGTGGGGCAACTCAGCAGAAGACATTTGCAAGGATGGATAATTTTCTTCAAGCCCATAAATCACAGGCATTGATGAAGAGTCCCTAGAATCAGATGCTTCAGAGCAAGGCAGGCTTTGAGGACATGCTGAATCTATGCTCATGTTATTAAGGAGGGGAAAAAATTAAAGAGCTGAACTGTGAAAAAAAGGCCAAGGCTTTAAGACTTAAGTATCTAGGTGGAAGATCTTAGAGAAATACAATCTACACATGTAAAAAGATCAAAAGACAGGATGAAGTGAGTCCTCTCTACAATAAGAGGAAGCAACCAGCTCAATCCAGCAAAAAAGGGAGAAGCATTTTAAAACTTATCAAGATATGAAGAATTTTTTTAAATATATGTAGATAATTACTACAGTGATATTTGTAAAAGCTCCAAACTGAAAACAACCTGAATGTCTAGCAGTAGAATGAATGAATGTGATGTATGTCCAAATTTTTAGATATTTTATCCTTATTTTCCTTTATTTTCTTTTGAAAAGTTTGTTAAATTAAAAAAAGGAAATAGGATAAACTGAATACCCATGTATTTACAACTTAGAATTAATAAATGCTAACATTTTTTCATTTTGTCTCAAATTTTTGCACACAAAAATGTATTGCCATAACTTTTACCCAAAACAATGCACTGATTCTAGATGGTATTTTCTTCAAAATAAAAAGACAAACTTGGCAAATAAATATACAACATGCAAAATTTAATATCCTTAATTTACAAAGCTCTTGCAAATCAGTAAGCAAAAGAAAAACACAACAGTTAGAAAATGCACAGAGGATGTGAACAATCAACCAGATAAAAATTAAAATGAAAAATAAAGATAAAAATTGTTCAACTTCACTGTAAAGAAATACAAATTAAAATAACGTAAAATATTTAATGCTAATTTTTTTTCTATTAAATCAGCCAATTTTTACAACTTAAAGTACCTAGTGTTGGCAAGAACATGTTGAAACAGATGTTCTCATACACTGCTGATGTGAGATAATTTTTTGAGTGCAATTTGGGAACATGTATAAAAACCATAAAATACAATTTTATCTGGTAACTACTCCATTTTAGGAATATATTTAGTGAAATAATTAGAAATCTGTACAACTATTTATCATCAATTTATTTTAAGAGCAGAAAATTTGAAATAAAACTAAATAGCAACAGAAGAGTGGTGAAATTAATTGCTACATCATTATGATGAACTATTGTACAATCATTAAAAATAATTATTTTGTAGAATAATAGAGTTATGTGAAAAGGTGTATGAGTGCAGTTTAGTTTTTAAATTTTTTAAATTTTTAATTTTTTTATTTTAGCATATTATGGGGGTACAAATGTTTAGGTTACATACATTGCCTTTGCCCCACCCAAGTCAGAGCTTCAAGCGTGTCCATCCCCCAGACGGTGCGCATCGCACTCATTAGGTGTGAATATACCCATCCCCTCCTCCCCCTCCCATCTGCCCAACACCAGATGAATGTTATTACTATATGTGCACTTAAGTGTTGATCAGCTAATACCAATTTGATGGTGAGTTCATGTGGTGCTTGTTTTTCCATTCTTGGGATACTTTACTTAGCAGAATGGGCCCCAGTTCTATGCAGGATAATACAAGAGGTGCTAGATCACCATTGTCTCTTGTAGGTGAATAGTACTCCACGGTATACATATACCACATTTTATTAATCCACTCATGTATTGACGGGCACTGGGGTTGTTTCCACATCTTTGCAATTGTGAATTGTGCTCCTATAAACATTCAAGTGCAGATGTCTTTTTCATAGAATGTCTTTTGTTCCTTTGGGTAGATGTCCAGTGCAGTTTAAATTTAAATGTATATTTATAAGCTTTATTGAGATACAGTTCACATACCATGTAATTCGACCATGTAAACCATACAATTGAGTGGTTTTTAGTATATTCACAGAGTTGTGTAACCATCACCACAATCAATTTTAGAACATTTTAATTACTCCAAAAAGAAACCCCATAGCAGTCACTCCCCATTCCTCTTAGTCCCATTCCTGGGCAATCACAATTTTATCCCTATTGATTTGCTTATTCTGGAAATTTCATATAAATGGAATCTTACAATATGTGGTCTTTGGAGTGAAAATATTTGCAAATCAAATATCTGATAAGATACTTGGATGCAGAATATATAAAGAACTCTTACAATTCAATAATTTTAAAAAACCAACTTTTTAAATGGGCAAAGGATCTGAATAGACATTTATCCAAAGAAGATGCATAAATGACCAATAAACACATAAAAATGCTTGACATCATTAGCCATCAGGGAAGTTAATCAAAATCACAATGAAGTACTGCTTAGCATCCATTAAGATGGCTATAATCCAAAGGACAGAAATAACAAGTATTGGCAAGAATGTAGAGAAATCAGAACCCTCATACATTGCTGGTGGGAATATGAAATGGTACAGTCACTTTGGAAAATAGTTTGGCAATTCCTCAAAATGTTAAACACGGAATTACCATATGACCCAGCAATTCTATTCCTAGGTATATAACCAAGAGAAATGAAAATATATGGCAACACAAAAACGTCTACATGAATATATTCATAGCATTATTCATAATAGCCCAAAGTGGAAACAACCCAAATGTCCGTCTACTGATGAATAGATAAATAAAATGTGGTAAGTCCATACAATGGAATACTATTTGGCAGCAAAAAGGTACATGTTACAACACGGATGAGCCTTGAAAATATTATAAAATTACATTTTTAATTTTAAACTTTTAGATATTAAAGTATATCTACATATAGAGAAAAACACTGAAAAGAAGTATACCAAAAATATAAGTAAAGACAAAGATTTTTACATGGTTAACCTCTTTCTCTATGCAGCCTAGACACTTCAACCTCTCTTTTGCCAATGTTCTTATCTCACTAACTCTATTGCTGCCCTATCCAGCAAAATCTCAAATTCCAAATTCAATCCAAATGTCTGCCTTCTCTATTCCTGTACCCAGGCTGTTGAGAACTACTACAAAAATAATGCAATTGATTACCAATACTGATTACAACTGATTACGAATTTGCGATCTCCAGCCTCAACTGACCTCGTATGTCTCCACTACTTACCTGCTTACTTACTAGTGGTTCTTTTTTCCATTAACCACAGCTTTATACATGCTTTTATATCACTCCTATCCCATATTATAATGAAAGTCCTAACATATGCAATAAGGCTAGAAAAAGAAATAAAAGGCACTCCAATTGGAAAAAGATGAAATAAAACTATCCTTATTTGCAGATGACATGATTACATATACAGATAACCCAAAGAATCTACAAAAACTCCTAGAACTAATAAGGAAGTTTAGCAAGTTGACAGCACACAAGATCAACACACAAACATCTGTTGTGTTTCTACACACTATCAATGCACATTTGGGAATCCAAAATTAAAAACACAATACCATTTATAACTGCAAAAAAATTAAATAGATAGGTATAAATCTGACAAATCATACACAGGGTCTGAATGCTGAAACCTACAAAACACTGATGAAGGAGACCAAAGAAGACCTAAATAAATGGAGAGACATACCATGTTCATGGGTCAGAAGACTCAATGTAGTTAAGATATCAGTTCTCTTCAAGTTGATATACAGATTTAATGCAATCCCAATTAAAATTTCAGCAGGGTTTTTTGTAGAGATAGACAAGATGGATTCTAAGATTTATATAGAAAAGTAAAGGAACTAGAATAGCCAAAACAATTCTGAAAAAATAAAACAAAGTTGAAGGATTCAAACTATCCAATTTTTAAGACATAGTATAAAGCTATAGTAGCCAAGACAGTGTGGTATTGGCAGGAAGATGGTCCCATAAACCAATGGCAGAATATAAAATATAAAATACAGAAAATAAAATTCAGAAATAGACCCACATAAAGATTATCAAGTGATTTTTTCACGAAAGTGTAATGGCAATTCAATGGAGCAAATAGTCTTTTTAACAAATGGTACTGGTACACCTTACAACATATACAAAAATTAACTCAAAATGGATCATAGACCTAAATTTAAAATGTAAAACTATAAAACTCTTAGAAGAAAGCACAGGAGAAGATCTTCATCACCTAGAGTTAGGAAAAGAGTTCTTAGATATGACATTAAAAGTAAGATACATAAAAGAAGGCCGGGCACAGTGACTCACGCCTGTAATCCTAGCACTCTGGGTGGCCAAGGCTTGAAGATTGCCGGAGCTCAGGAGTTTGAGACCAGCCTGAGCAAGAGTGAGACCCCGTCTCTACTAAAAATAGTAAAAATAAGCCGGGGTGGTGGCGCATGCCTGTAGTCCCAGCTACTCGGGAGGCTGAGGCAGGAGGATTGCTTGAGCCCAGGAGTTTGAGGTTGCTGTGAGCTAGGCTGACGCCATGGCACTCTAGCCCAGGCAACAGAGTGAGACTCTGTCTCAAAAAAAAAAAAAAAAAGGATACATAAAAGAAAAATTACAAATTAGACTTCAACAAAATTAAAAATGTTTACTCTGCAAAGAACACTGTTAAGAGAATAACCAGCCACTGATCTGGAGAGAATATTTGCAAAACACATATCTGAGGCCGGGCGCGGTGGCTCACGCCTGTAATCCTAGCACTCTGGGAGGCCGAGGCAGGCGGATGGTTCTGAGCTCAGGAGTTCGAGACCAGCCTGAGCAAGAGCGAGACCCTGTCTCTACCAAAAATAGAAAGAAATTAATTGGACAGCTAAAAATATATAGAAAAAAAAAATTAGCCGGGCATGGTGGCGCATGCCTGTAGTCCCAGCTACTCGGGAGGCTGAGGCAGTTGGATCGCTTGAGCCCAGGAGTTTGAGGTTGCTGTGAGCTAGGCTGATGCCACGGCACTCACCCCAGGCAAGAGAGTAAGACTCTGTCTCAAAAAAAAAAAAACAAAAAACACATATCTGATAAAGGACTTATAGCCATAATATGTAAAGTGCTATAAAAGCTCAAAAATAAGGGAAGAAAATCAACATCATAAAAAATGAGCAAAGGATTTGAATGCACACCTCCTTAAAGAAGATATACAAATTAATGGCAAATAAGCACAAGAAAAGATGCTTAACATCACTAGCCATTAGGAAAATGCAAATTAAAACCACAAGAGATTCCGTTACACCAATACTGGAATGGATAAAATTTTTTTAAAATATTGTGACGATACTAAGTGCTGACAAGAATGTGGAACAATCAAAACTCTCATACATTTCTGTTGGGAATGCAAAATAGTAAAGCCACCCTGAACAACAGTTTGGCAGTTCCTTATAAAGTTTCTTATAAAGTTAAACAAACACCATTTGACCCAATAATCCCATTACTGAATATTTCCCTTAGAGAAATGAAAACCTGTGTTCACACAAAAATTTGTATATGAATGTTTATAGCAGCTCTATTTGGAATAGCCTCAAACTGGAAAACAAAACAAATATCCTTCAATATGTGAATGGATAAACAAACTATACTATTCAGCAATAAAAAAGAATGAATTATTGATACTTGCAGCAACATAGATTAATCTTGAATGCATTACGGTAAGTGAAAAAACCCAGTCTCAAAAAGCTACATACTGTATGATTCCATTTGTATGACATTTTGGAAACGGCAAAATTATGGGGAGCAAAACACATCAGTAGTTGCCAGGGTTAGGAGTGAGGGGAGGTTCCACATTCTATCCATGATGATGGTTACAAGATTCTATGCATTTATAAAAGCTCACAGAACTGTATACCAAGCAAAAGTTAATTTTACTGTATTTAAATTTTAAAAATTAAAGCAAAAAGGAAAACCTTCTCTTACTTGCTCTCAAACTTCTTAAACCCTCCTTCCCTCCCCACTACCCCTGGAAGCCTCCTTAGAATAGTGTCTTCTCAAACTTTACTAGGTTTTCTTCTGACCATCGCCTACTTATTTTTTAGGGAATTTATCTGTTCTTTGGCTAAAGAGCATATACAGGCTGATAACTACTGAATATGTGTCTCCAGCCCAGAACTCTTTCCTGAGCTCCAGACCTGAGGAACCAAGTGCTTTTCAACTTCACCCCAACCAAAAACAAAAAAGATCCATTTCCTGTTTTGCTCTCTCTCCTTTTCCCTCACCCCCATCTAATTAATCACCAAGGCATGTTGATTATAATTCCTTTCTAGCTCTGGAAGCTGTGCACTTTTCTGTATTCTAATTACTATGACCTCTAGATCACGTGTCATCTTTATCGCTGAAATAGCCTCTAAACTGGTCTCCCTGCCTGCAATATTGTACCCCTTCCAGTCCATTCTCCGTATTACAACTAGAATGATGAAAATTTCAAGTTTGTCCATGGCTCTTCCATTGGCCTCAGCATAGTCTGAACTCATTAACATGATTTACAAACCCTTTCGTGATCTGGCCCCTACTCATCTCTCCAGGCTCATCTCACAATTCTCAACTCTGAGGCTTCCCCTCCACCGGTCCTATCCCCACACTCTATGCTTGAACCACACTCTGCTTCTTTCAGTCCCTCAAACATGCCCTGACTGGGATGTTACCTCAGCAACCTCCGACCTCCTCCACCCCAGCCCCCTTCAGCTGGCTAGATAATACTTATCCTCCAGGTTTCAGCTTCCACATCACTTATTCAGGGTATCACTGACTGACCCCACGGCTGAGCTATATGTCTCTTCCTGGTGCTACCATAGTACTGTTACAAGAGACTTTTGTTCTGTGCTGCAATATTTACTTGTCTGCTTCCCACACAAGATTGTAAGCTCCTCGAGGGTAGTGACTATGTCTTGTTCACATTTTAGTACCAGCCCCTAGCACAGTGCCTGGCACATGGTAAGTATTCGATAAATATTTCTTGAATGAATGAATAAATGAGAAGGAGGGAGGATGGAAAACAGTCTCCAAAAACAGACCTCCGATTATAGGTTATTATTTTTCTTTATTCTTTTCTATATTTTCCAAGTATTCTATGATGAACATGCATTGCTCTTATAATCAGAAAATAATAATACATATTAGAATTAATTTTAAAAGTATATTACCAGGGTGTGGTGCATGTGCCTGTAGTCCCAGCTACTCAGGAAGCTGAGGGAGAAGGATCATGTGAGCCCAGGAGTTCAAGGCCAGACTGGGCAACATAGTGAGACCCCATCTCTAAACAAAAGTATATTAAGCATACTCGGAATAGAAAAGAGAAAAATCCATGAAGAAAATTAAAATCACTCTTAATCCTACCACCTAAAGATAACTCTTGTTAACATTTTATTGTATCCTTTCCAATATTTTCTATGAATATATTTTTTAAACATTAAGATCTTACTATGTTCTGTTTTGAATTCTGCTTTTTTCACTAACACCAAAAATGATTTCTCATTATTTCAAGGTACTGTTTATTTAACCATTCTCTGCTACCCAACATTAAGATTTTATCCAATTTTCCACTGTTATGAATAATGTGAATAATATCATTGAATGTAAGTTTTTCTGCTCATTCATAATCATTTCCATAGAAAAGAATCCTAGAAGCAAAATTACTGGCATGAATTTTTGAAAGGCCCAATGTATATGGCCAAATTATTTTCCAGAAAGCTTATACTAATAAAGCCACTTGAAGGCCTACTATATGCCAGATATTGCTTTAGGTAGATTTTATTATGCCTGTTTTAAAGATATGAAAACTAAGGTCCATTGACATTATTTGCCCAAGAGGCAAAGCTATAATAGAATTCAAATTGAGAATTGCCCAATTTCAAAGCTCATGTAATTTCTGTGTGGATTTTAAAAATAAATTATTTTTAAGTTATCAAATTATACATTTACTAAAGAAAATATGGAAAATGTGAGTAGAAAGTAGAGAAAATGAAAATAAGTTACCCATGAATCCACCACTTTCAACAGTTTAGTATATTTCCTCAGTCTTTTGTTCTAGGTAACAATTTTTGGGTTAAAAATAACAATAGCATTTTGCATCCTGAGTTTTTCACTTAACATTTTTCAGTGCTAATCTGTACTTTTCATAGTGGTTGGTATTATTGTCAAATGGGTGTTAACATGTGAATATTTACAGTTGTTCAGCTCACCTGTGAATTTCTTCTCTTCATTCCCAGGATCCACCATCTTCCACGAGGCTTACAGAGTTCAGTGTTGGGAACCATTCTAATCTTCAAAATAAGTCACCATGTTGGATTGAAAGCTTCACAATTTGAAAGCATTCCATCAAATACTTGCTGTGCAAATGTTTCAGGACTTTACATTATTTAATTTGCTGACCGAACTTCAATTTGGTAGCAGTTAATTCAAGCCAGTTTTCCATTCTTTCTTCATTTCCCCTCCCCCAACCCATGAAAGCCTAAATGTAAAATATATATTTTTTCATTCATTTTATCAGGTAAAAGGGAATTCAGAAGACTTCCTTGGAGTCTTTAATTCCCAAAGAAAGACTATTCATTGTATCTATAGGGTCTTTTTGGCGTCGAGGGGAATCAGACTACATTTGCTGCTTGTGTGCATGTGCATTTATAAACATGTGTATGTGCAGCATATCTATACAAAATTTTGCTATCGTGTTGTGAAAATTAAGATTAAAAAATCTGAGGCATTTATTTAATCATGCCTTTTCTCTAAATAGCGATTTAAATATTTGCTGAGCTTTAAACCATCCCTACATCAGGTATCTAAAATTCGAGAGGGTGATTCAATACACTGTGACCAAGGTCTTCAAATTGGGAACCGAACAACAATGTAAAACCCATTCTCTGTCACAGAGGTTCCTGAAAGTACCACAGCTAATTGAGAAGATCAAATCAGATCAGGTCAGGACTTCCACTTTATTAAACATAACAATTGGTGTTTCAAAGACCTTTAATGCCAGGCCGTGGTAAAATTCTCCAATTACTTTTATTCATTTATCTGCTACCTAGCTTTATTTTAGCCTTTATGAATTACTTTTATGATGAAAGAAAAACTACAAGCCTAAATTATGGACCATACGTTTTGTTAAGGGTTTTTCAGGGTCATTTTCAGGTTTAATGACAATACTATTCATAAGGGTAAAGTTTCACAGCTGACATTAGCCTCAGGATTAGCACTAAAAATCTGTTTTCACAGCAAGGGTTAATGTACAGATAGTGATAACCAAATATGCCAGTCCTTCCTTCGGTCCGTCCTTCCCTCCTTCCTTCCTTCCTTCCTTCCTTGCTTTTTTCTAGCTTCAGTGATAGTTTAGCCATTAAAATAGTTTACATCCATTTCCCCATTTATTTATAATCAGCCTTTCTTTCAGTCCTAGTGCCTGAATCAATGAGTATGAACACTAATGCTGCTTCTTTACAATAATAATACCTAAGAGTATTGATGTTTTTCATTTTTCAACCAGCACTCCAGTGCCCACCTACTGACAATAAAAGCTCACAACTCTTACAGAGATCAGTGGGAGTTAGAGGCATCTTACAGATATCGAGGAATTGAGCTTCTAGAGGGATTGTTAGGTTTACTAAATTATCCCCTCCCAAAAAATCTTCTTGAGTAAAAGAGTTGCCTGCCACAAACAATTCAGTGTTGGGTCTCCAGTGGAGCTGAGAAGGTGGGCAGTCCAGCTTTTTAAAGCAACAACAAAACCTGTCCATTTGGACCCCCTAGGTAATTTTCACCAAGGTGAGTTTTTTGTTTTGTTTTGTTTTGAGACAGGGTCTCACTCTGTTGCCCGGGCTAGAGTGCCGTGGCGTCAGCTTAGCTCACAGCAACCTCAAACTCCTGGGCTCAAGCGATCCTCCTGCCTCAGCCTCCCAAGTAGCTCAGACTACAGGCATGCGCCACCAAGCCCAGCTCATTTTTCTATTTTTTGTAGAGACGGGGTCTCACTCTTGCTCAGGCTGGTCTTGAACTCGTGACCTCAAGCAATCCTCCCGCCTCAGCCTTTCAGACCAAGGTGAGATTTTAGCATAAATTAAATGGATGGTGGTCAGCATTTTCATTTGAGAGAATAGAAGACATGAGTAAATCTATTAGGGCCTGTTTCTCAAACTCAGAAGCCAAGAAGCAGTCTAGAAGACTATGCACACTGAGTTTCAGGACGAAACCTTATATGTGCAGATGGAAAAAAGTTATCCCACTTCTGCTCTTTCTCTAAAACGCTCTCTTGTTTAGGTTTCTCTTGAAAGGTTATTTGGTCATCCACATGGTCTTCTGATGGACAAGCCTTGCCTACTATTTATATAGAAATGTACCGTTCTCTAAATGCAGGGCCATTACTTACTGCACAGACAGTAGGCCTCACAGCAATCTTCCCCTTTCCCATCTATCATCTTCTGCCAAGAGTTTAGGCAGAGCAGCTGCTAACTATGATTCAAAGTCAGAAAGGCATCAAGAACTTCTTTGATGCATAGAGTGTATCAGCACTCAGCTCCCACAGAAATCAGGTCATAAAGGAAAGTGTCAGTAAACTACAGGGAAGCACTGGGAGGGTAAAACTCAGGAGAGCTATAATGCAAAGCCGATTGTCTAATGTCTTGCAGATTTGCACTGTCTTCAAAAGGCCAAATAGATCAGGGTTTGGGGGGAAATGCAAAGCTGATTGTCAAATGTCTTACAGATTTACACTATCTTCAAAAGGCCAAATAGATCAGGGTTTTGAGGGTTTTTTGTTTTGTTTTGTTTTGTTTGTAGAGATGTGGTCTTACTTGACTGGTCTCAAACTCCTGGCCTAAAGCAATCCTCCTGCCTCAGCCTCCCAAAGTGCTGGGATTACACATGTGAGCCACTGTGCCCACCCTAAATCAGGGTTTTACCTAGGGCTTGGAGAAAATAGAAACCCTATTCTTATCTTAGCACCTTGATCCCATTAGTTTATAGACTCTGATGATATCCTTATCCATGGATCATTTGAGTATTGACCAATGTACATAGGCATCCAACTGGTTGATTACTGATCAAGAAGACAGAGAGTTTTGTTTAATAATTAGCACACCCTGATCTGGCTCCTTTGCTTGCATTTCCTTGGAGCCCTATCCAGTAACCCCTGTGGGATCTAAGTCCCCAATCTTTGGTACTCATCTTCCCCATTTGCAAAACGAAGATATTTGTTGTTATAATCCTACAGCTGAAAGGTGCTATGTTAACTCCCTAGTGCTCTTATATGTCTTTAATTTCAGGACTACAATGAAAAGTTTAATCATAATAGTATTTCTAAGCAAAACAGTGTCCTTCATCCTTTCTTCCCTACTCATTGCGGATTTGTTCTTACAGAGCTTAGAGCACTTCGTTAATGTTTTCCCATTTGTTCCAACAATGTCCTTGGAAAGAGAATTAAAAATTATTTTCCCCATGGTAGAGCTGGAAAGATTAAGGGGAAAAGAGATGAAGTGCCCTCTAAAAGCACATAGCTGTCTTGGGCAGAGCCCACAGTTACCATGTCCAGTATACTGTTGACTTGGCTTCCTAGTACTGGAATTACCATGGAACAGCTTAGAACATTAAGAGCAATTAGGACAGGATCGCATTCCAAAAGAGTCCCACTTTGTCAAAAATCTCAAAGTATGCAATTTATACAACTCTTATTTTCTGTGTGATAGAAATGCAATATGTGCCTGTTTCCCCCACTTGCCCTGTGTGACACGTATCTTTCACCAGCGCCATTATCTCCTGTGGCACCCAAGAGCCCAATCTCAGGCTGTTTTTGCCAGAAAAAAGAATGTGTTTCCCCATGTTTATGCCAAATTGCACAACGTGTAGACATTGAGGTTAATGGAGATTTAAGCAGAATCTTAGCAGGTATGGTTTAAGAGTATTGAATATACATTATTGTAACATGCACCTAAAATTTAACAAGGCCCAAATTCACAGGAATATAAGTCATTCAAAGCCATTCCTTTTTTCCTCTTGTCACACATATCTACATACACACGTGCCCATACAAAAGCACGCATGCGTGCGCTCACACGCACACACTTTCCCCAAAGCAGGCTGCCTGGTTATCAAGAGCAAATATTTTAAAAGAATGATTCTCTGTCCTCTCCTTTTAGAAAAAAGTCTAACAATCAAACCAGGTGAAGAACATTCCATTTATACATTCCAGAACCTCTGCTCTCAGAGTGGCTGAGAGACTGAGTTGATACAAAAGACACGTTCTATGCAGAGGCATAGAAGGCATCTAACAAGATCATCAGGCTCTTCCACAAGTCCCATGTTCTTAGAAAACTCATGAGCTCCATCCAGTTAGTAGGAAATGGTTGATTAGGTGTGGTACATCTGCATTTCTTCAACCATAGCTGTAATGCACCATATTAAATTGTAGCCTTTTGCATGTGGGATTTAAT
The DNA here is from genome assembly GCA_004363605.1 of Indri indri. NCBI lineage: Eukaryota > Metazoa > Chordata > Mammalia > Primates > Indriidae > Indri > Indri indri. Next base: position 5,422 of record RJWJ010026342.1, on the reverse strand, counting down.
ATAATAACGAATGGGTGGCTCCTAACAGCATGCAACCCATGAGTGTTTACTTCCCCAAAAGGGCTAGGGCTGTGTCCTGCACAGTGTCCAAAACCATTAAATGTGTTATTTGGAGCAGCCTGTACACGGCCATCAGCAGAACAAATTAAAATAGACAACGAATTCAATATATCAGGAAATAGATTCTTAATAGGAAATGGTGTTGAAGGAAAAAAACAATAAGTTGCATTCAAGGAATAATTGCTTTCACCCTGCTGACTAAATCTGCAAAGGAACAGAGCAGGAAAGCTGGGACTGGGTCTTGGTAATAATACATGAACTGTATCGGAGAGCCAGAAAAAGAAAGGCACTGGGGACCTCAGCAGTTAAGCTCAAGTTGCCAATTTGCCACAAATCCTTTTGTCCACCAGTCTGCTAAAAGTGATTGTATATAGTATTCTTAAAACCAGGTGTCTTGCTGCAGAAATACTGACAATGCTGGCCAGCTTTATCTTCCTATGTCCTTTATTAAAAGTATATGCATAAAATCGTTGTTTCTTTTCTATAGTATGGTTTTGTTAAACGATGTCAGCAAAGCCTAAAGTTTCAGACCACTCTAATGGAAATTTCTCTACATCTCATTTCATGGGGGTATAGTGGAGTTGATTCACTCCTACACTGATGGGCATGTGTTGTATGTAGACTCCTCTGTAACATCTCATTTTCTTAATATCGCCCCATCTTATGTGTCCAGTATTTCTTTCTTATGTGCCTACGTGAATATGCATTAGGAAATGAGTAACAATGGCTTCGAGATAGAAGCTGACCATTCTAATGGCACTTAATCATGTTCAGCCTTACTCAGCCTCACGCACTTCTGCCTTTCACTCTACCATTGTGATAAGTAAAAGAAAAAAGAAAGAACTTGTCATGTGTGCCTAAGGGAGATGTGAACTGCGGTTTGCTTTTTCTTACATTTTAGACTATGTTTATTATTCTCCAAATGCATGTCACCTGTAAAAAAGAATACAATGGTCCTGAGAAAAGAACACAGTAGCCCACTTGCTCCTAAATCATACATTACCCTCAGAAAAGTATTTGAAGAGACCCTCATTAAGTAAGCCCCAAATAAAGTTTCCCTCAGTCAATGCACCATTTGCACAAAAAGTCCTTTTCATACAGAATGGAGAAAGCCCCCCAATTAGCCAACCAAGAAGGCAGAAGTCATTGAAAATGCAGAGCATTGAAAGCTGGAGTTTGGAACAGTCATTGCTGACTGTCTGACTAAATAATGGAGAACTTGAATCACTTAGGGGAGGCCCAATCCATAGAGGTCAGACTTAACACAAAACCAGAAAGAAGTCTTTTATTCCAGCTAGGCTTATAAAAAAGTACTTACTTTGTCCTAGGTAAAGACCTCAAATATCTCTGCTGAAAATCCCATTTCATTATTTCAATGCATCAGCTACAAACAGCTTGAATTTGCATCACAAGCACAATATAAAAGAATTCATATCATATTAGAAACAAAGGACAACTAATTTCTTTCTAGATTAAAAAAAGACATAAAAAGGAAACCTCTATTCAAGAATTTTGAGTAAATGTTACCAAGGAAATTTAAGGCATAGACGTTTAAAAGGAAATTTTAATTCATAGATATAAATATATGTGTATAATGCTTTATACAGGAACATGTAAACATATTGACATGTTATAAACAATAAAATTTTTGAAATCAAATTTTGTCACTATATACAATGATATTGACAAGCTAGTCAGTTTCTCTTTGAATATTAAAATATTATCACATAGTAGCATAATGTTTCAATGTTTAGACTTCCGACTCTAGAGGGGTGGGAAATTTATGATCGCAAAAAGTACATTTTAAGCAAATGTTTTTTTAAAAAGTATTTGAATATGTTTATGGCTTTGAAAGAAATTTTCCTCATAAACCTTAACCAAAGTACTCAAATCAATTTTTCAAAATAATGCAGTCTCAGGCCCAGATCTTGACAATGTTGGCAAACTTGAAAATAAATCTGGCTATAGCACATAAAAATCTCAATGAAAAGAAAACAATTCACTGTACAGGGAAAGCAAAAGTTTTGCTACTGGAACATTAAAGAATGTGGGTTACCAATTAGTCAAGAATTCTCATTAAGTTATACTTAACAATCCACTGTCATAACCATACATAAATTATCCTAGACAATTAGAAAAGACTTATTAGAGTGACGTGGTTCAGACGGACCCAATACAAATGCAAATCTGAAGTTGCTTCTGAATCACAAAGAGTCTGTGTGAGGCAGGGCCTAACCGGGTTCTGAGAGTTGAGGGTCCTGTGAGATGTAAAAAATCTAGGGGAATACTGGGGAGCTAAGCCGAGAGACAGGAAACATTAACATTTTTAACCCTTCCTCCATTTGATTGTCATTTCCCCGAAACTCTGAGGCTTTCTATTTTCTACCTACATATTTTCAATCTATAAAAACGAGTTTTCTTGAGAGTAAAATTAATTTGACTCTTCTATGTCTATCTGATTAGCCAAATGATCCAGAGATAACTTCAGACTTGCATTTGTATCATTGCCTTGGTCTGATTATCTTAACAGAACCACCTGAAGCAACTAATTCTTCTTGTTTTTCAAAATCCTTTTATATCAGTTCTTACAGATGTGCCTTATTTTCCTAATGCTACTTACTCTCTTGTGGTATGAATATACCGTAATTCACTACTTCCCCTATAAGCTGTCCTAATGTTTTTCTTTTATTAATGGTATAAAGAACATCTTTGTACATGTGTATTTAGGATTTGCGTGAGTATTTCTGTAAGACAGAGTCCTAGAAGTGAAATGTTGGATCATATGAGATGTGCATTTTTAAGTGATCATTGGTTTGTCAGGTCCGGTTGCCCTAAACCAAATTCTTGAGCTGGAAGAAGAATTAAAGGGCTTGTGACCCAGTGCACTTTATAACAAGAGAGGAAAATTTGGAACAATGCTCCGGCGGCAACTGGAGATCAAAACGGAGCTAGAACAAGAGGCCGGGACTGAAGATGCTGACCTGGAAACTCCCTCAGAGGTGCTGGTGTGGGCGTGAATCTTCTAAGAACACGCAGATCTAGAGGAAGAGCCACCCTCAAGGATTCGGAAGGGGAAGAGGAGCACTTGAGGGGATGAAAAGAACCAGGGCAGAGAGAGTGTCCAGCATAGCATGGTGCCATCAGCAAAGCCAGGGGCTGGAAAAATGAAGGAGAATTTGGAGCACCTATTTCTAAACTTTATTTTTAAATACTTTAATTAGTCATAACCTTATGAAGTTTTCTACTCTTTATTCACCAAGAGTTTTGAACAACCTCAGCTCAGCCAAAGTCATCAGAAACAACTTTGCATTCATATGACTGTTCTCAAAGGGTGTAGACACCACAGTCCTTGTTGATAAACTTAAAAATGTATATACTATATGGGGTTTTTCTAGTGCTGCCCAATCTAGCTTTAAGTCTACTTCCTCATGATAATAATTCTCACTGCCATAAGCTATTGTAGGGGCCGTGGGAAAGCCTTTCCTTCACCCTCTGAAGGCTCACTGAAAAACCAACTGACAAAATGTAGATTAATTGGAGAAAAGGCATACATTTATTAACGTGCACACAGGGAGAACCACAGAGTGACTACGCCAACCTTCCCAATGAGGTTCAGAAGGTTACATACCATCTAGAGGTTACAGAAAGAATGGGGGCTTGGATCTTGGCAAAACAGGTCATGGGAGGGGGAGAAGAGGAGACCTGCCTAGCAAAAGTGGTCTTGTTATATAGATGAAATCGCACAGGTAGCAGCCCTCACAGAGAATAGATGGTAAAAGTTTCTTTAAAAGTGTCAGACTCTCAGTTAATCTTTCCTAGATCTGGGCCAGGGAAGGCCTGAGAAAACTTGGCTACATCGATGCAGATTTTCTCTACAGCTGCAAATCTCCCCCAGGAAAGGCAGCTTTTCAGGGCTACTTCTCTTTGTAGGTCCTCTGAACAGCCATCTCAAAATATGTCAAAGAAGCATTTTTTTTTTTTTTTTTTTTTTTTTGTGACAGAGTCTTGTTCTGTTGCCCGGGTTAGAGTGCCGTGGCGTCAGCCTAGCTCACAGCAACCTCAAACTCCTGGGCTCAAGCGATCCTCCTGCCTCAGCCTCCTGAGTAGCTGGGACTACAGGCACGCGCCACCGTGCCCCACTAATTTTTTTTCCCTATTTTTAGTTGTTTGGCTAATTTCTTTCTATTTATAGTAGAGACGGGGTCTTGCTCTTGCTCAGGCTGGTCTCGAACTCCTGAGCTCAAATGATCCTCCCACCTCGGCCTCCCGGAGTGCTACGATTACAGGTGTGAGCCACCACACCCGGCCAAAGAAACATATTTTGATTTCCTACACTATCATCTTTGTGAGCACTGTCGACAAGAATGAAAGGGGGAGTAGTAGGAAGGGAGAAAGAGAGGGACAGTGTTTGAACTCATTTGAGGTTGCCTTAAACCTCATTTTGGTCATGCACCCCTTTCAGAATCAGGAAAAAAACTATGGAAACTCTTCACATAAAAATACATACACACACACACATAATTTTACAATTTCAGAGAGTTTTAAGAAGCTCTGAAATATATTTGCATACCCTAGTTAAGAATTCCTACCTTAGCCTCTAACCCTCGCTTGGGTGAGGCAAAGATATAAAATGTAACCATAATGTTTGTACCCTCATAATACCCTGAAAAAAAAAAAAGAATTCCTACCTTAAATTGTGTCCTGTCTTTATAGAACCATCAAATCAAATAAGTGCATTTGTATGCAACCCTGTGCTACATTATCAAACGGGGCTACAAGTTACCAATTAATGCAGTCTATTACTGAGTTTATTATATTTTCAGAATTTGCTATTTCCATAATCCTCCACCCCATTACCTGAGGCTTTGGAGCAGTTGGATGAGCAGCAATATGGTCGTTGCTAAGGATATCAGAGAGATGGGCTGTGTACACAGCAGGTACTATATAAAGTCTTCTCTTCAGACAACAGGGGACCAAATGTTTCTCATCAAATTAAAGGAGTCTTAAGATGACAGCTGTTGGAATATTTAGCTCATGTCAGTGTTATTTTTAGTGACACTGACATTGGTTTTTAAATGTCAGAAATGGGTTTTTAAGGAGAATTTTCTATTATAAACATTATTCTCATTTTTACTCTCAAACCCTCTGTCACTTATTGGATCTTAGAAATTGTATGCCTAAAGTTTTAATAGCTCTTTTAATTGTGTATGAATTAATACTACATGGCAGTTATTCTTAGAGTGGGGACCCTAAAGAACCACCCAAAAGAAGCAGGGGAAACAATCTCTAGATCTCATACATGGCCAGAAACAGTTCACTTTACCTTCGGTCAGTGTGGAAAAAAATCTGGTACTACATGGAC
>RJWJ010026341.1:0-23055 GCA_004363605.1 Indri indri | reverse complement strand
AAATCACATTAACTATAATGAAAGGAATAAACTGAGTGTAGAGGTAGGTAATATCAGGGAGAAAGAACTTTAAGTGGCCAGGAGAGGCCTCATGGAGGGGTTGGCATTTAGACTGAAAACTGAAAGATGAAAAGGAAACAGCTTGGGAAAAAGCAAAAGGAAAATACATTCAGAAAAATGGAACAGAATATAATATGACTAGTGTGGCTGATCATAGTAAATAAAAGATAGTGGTTGTCAGATGGTTTTCAAAGGTGGGCCAAAGACTGCCCATATGTCTCACATATGCTGAAAAAAAAAAAAAAAAAAAAAAAAAAAAAAAAAAAACCTGCTACTCTGTATGTGTCTCTGAGTAATGTGAAATGCCCGGCACCTACAACAGGCTTGAAGTGGGAAGCTATTCTCTAGAGCAGGGTTGTGTTTTAGATGGATTAAGCAGTTCAACTGGCTACTAGTGATGCCACCACTTTCCAAAAATACATTTTTAAACGTTCACGATTTAAACAAATTACCAGGGCAATTTCTCCTTTCCTTAAAATTAACTCTGTACACAGGCTGGGCATGGTGGCTAAAGTCTATAATCCTAGCACTCTGGGAGGCTGAAACAGGAGGGAGTATTGCTTGAGGCCAGGAGTTTGAGACCAGCCTGAGCAAGAGTGAGACCCCATTTCTATGAAAAATAGAAAAATTAGCCCGGTGTGGTGGTGCGTGCCTGTAGTCCCAGCTACTGTTGAGGTTGAGGCAGGAGGATGCTTGAGCCCATGAGTTACAAGTTGTAGTGGCTATGATGACGCCCCTGCATGCTAGCTCGGGTGACAGAGCTAGACCCTGTCTCAAAAAAAAAAAAAATTAATTCTGCACTCAAAATAACAACTGAACACTTACCTCTATATTATATTAATAAAGGATATACTGTTGGAAGGAGGATTGCAGGAACACAAGCACAGAGGTATTTTGGGCTTTCTGACTAATTCATGTCATTTTTGTCAATTGCATTAACTCTCCACGGTTCCCTTTGCCCACTTATTGGATTATACCTGCAGCATTTCTCCTTACTGCTGTTGCCTGAGGCAGCTTATTTGATTTTGCCTACATTGCTCTGGGGCTGGTATGCAGTAGCACTGTTAAACTTGCAATGAAAATGAGACAAGCCTTTAAGTGCTTACTCAAACAACTTGGCTGACCTCATCATCCTTCTTCCTACTGGAGCTCGGAAATGGATTCTGCCTGGGAGAAATATATCTCCTCATGGAAGTTTCTGCCCATACCCTCTAATTATTTCATGAGCCTCTTGCTGCTTTCAAAGTGACTCAAAACTCCCTGCCCATCAGAACTATTTCACAGCTGCCTTAAAGGATGGATTGAAAACACTCAAAATTATCCCTTTCTTGGCCTAGTGGATTCCTGAAATACCATACTTTATATTTTGTCTTCTTAGTCACATCAAACATTTATATCTTTTATGAATAATTTGAACTTACGGCAGAATGGAATTTATTGGTCCTTCTATTCATTTTCTTTCTTCTTATTCTCTTTCCTGTTGGGGAGCGGATTTGCTGGTTTGTGGTTTTTTTTTGAAGCTAATTAATGCCTAAGGGATAACATATCTAGAGCTAGTATAACAGAGTGATTAAGTGCATGGACTTTGGAAACTGTCACCTGATTTGAACCATGGCTCTATAAGATCTCTATGACCTTGGGCAAGTTATCAAACTTCTTCGTATGTCAATTTCCTCATCTGTAAAATGGCAATAATAATAACTACTGGCCTTGTGGGGTTGCTATGGAGATTAAATAAGTTAATATGGTGAAGGCATAGGCACTTAGAATAATGTGACCTATAATGCACTTATAATCAGCTCTTTATAAGTATTAGATATTGTATTTGCCATCCAAGATATACTCTGAGTGATAATATCAGCATGTAATCATTTGCCTTGCCTTGAAAATACACTACTCTGATACTCTAAAATAGACCCAATGAGCTATCTTTTGCTCTCGTAAGATGAATCCATGAATACTGGCAGGCCCTGACTGCACAGGACACGAAAATAATGGTCTTGCCAGCTTTGACCTTGTGGGATTCAGGCAGGATGGTGCCAAGATGCTGCAAATGACTACAAAAAGAAATAGGAAGGGAAATGGGAGAAGAAAGAGCACAGAACAAATGAGCAAGTGTTTTGCTCCGTCCTTTGTATTCAAGGTGTATTTTTGATCAGTTATTCATGGCATTACATTCTTTGTGGAATATGGACCGTACCAGGACCACCTTTAAAATACTGTGTGAAGTAATATAATAAATAACATGGGGACAATTGGAGAAGGCATTGCCCAAGATTTTTGATGTGTGGAATGGCCACACATGAATCTAAGTATGCCATTAAAAGTTCCAGAATCTTTACTGTGGCATTTAAACTGATAATAGAAAGGCTTAGAGCATTTTGAGAGTGAAAGAGAGAGCAAACAACAGAGAGAGAGAGAGAGAGAGAGAGAGAGAGAGAGAGAGAGAGAGAGAGAGAGATTAACATGGAGAAATCTCTGACACTAGCAGTGGACTTGTGGAAGGAACCTATACATTGAAAATGGTGTTTCTACTCCAAAATCAGGACCAAGCTGTATTACATGTATTTATCAAATTGATCCCTTAGAGAAATTTTTGGCAGGAAATATTGAGTCAAGGAGCTTTCTATAGAATAATTTATTCCTTATTTATCGGGCAATGTGTATAAAAAAATTTGGAGACTCTTCATGGAGAAGAAAGACCCATGAGGGATATGGTATAGCTTGGGGGTCCTACTTAATATCTGGGCCCTCCACACAGAGACGTTGTGTTATGTACAATGATAGATAACTAGCACAGTTTCTGCTACATGTCACTAAGCACTGAAATCTCAAAATATTTGTGAGACTATTAAGAAAGTTCCTGGGAAGGAAAATTTGAACAAGCAATAGTTATGCAACAGAAATATGGATGCAAATACAAGTGAAATGAGGTGAGGTTGGAAGGCCGGCTTTGAGTTGCTTATGGAGGAGAATCTCAAGAAACTTAGAGAGAGTGCAGCACCTCTGTTTTGCTGAAGTCCGTGCTGTCGGCAGTTTAGAAAGCAAATCTCACTAGGTAAGAAAAGGCTAAGATAGATATGTAATTTCTTGACCACATAGCCAAGAGAGGATAAAATACATGTAATTCTGTGATATACCAGAAAATTTTTACAAAGGACACTAAAGAGAAAGGCTTAAGAAAAGAAAGCCAATTGAGACTCAGTTAAGACCTGGTAGGAGCAATATATGGTCCAATGTCAAGCTCTGCCAGCCAACATCAATCTCCTCAAAATAGCTGAGCATCCCTGTGATTTTGACTAATTTGAGAAGAAGCAAGAAGAGAAATCAGAGATTATAGGCAACAAAGAAAAAGAAAATAGAAATGGTTTAAGAGGCAAAAATCATAATGAATTCAGATGATACCTCTTATTGAAAGCTGACATGTTGGTGGACACCTTACAAGGCTCGAATGAGGATTTCCATTCTCCCCTTCATGGGCAGGGCAAGCTCATAGGATTCCCCTCAAGAGGACACACCACCTTATCCTGCCAGTGCTGTCTGGGAGAACATACAGGACAAGCTGGTAAAAATTTGCAAGGAATTCTTTCCTAGAGATGGACAAAATGCCATGGTATTGGATTTAGCTGGGCTGTTGACAATAGAGTCCTATTGGGAATCCTGTCCTGCATACCCTGAGAAAAGCATAAGTAGTCTAAAATGTCTGCACTAACAGATGAAGAAGAATCTTGGAGAAAGAGTCTCCGGTGACTATTGTTATTTAGTCCACCTCAAGGCATCAGCGTCCACATTTTCCTATAATGACTGTTGACATAACTCTCAGTGGTCTGAATGTCGAACGTTATCTGCACCTGGACAGGGTGCACTGAAAAGCCAGTGAAGTTGCTACAGCAGAATGAGGAAATCAGAGCAGTGGTGCATATGGACCCAGAACTTGTAACCAGACTAATGTTGCCAGTAGCATCAATATTAACCTCTTTTAGGTATTGAACTATTATTCTTTACTGCTTACAGGAGAGATACCTTGGCATTTTATCATGCTTCCCTTATGTCTCCTTGTACCAACTTGTATTAATATAATCATATGGAAGTCAGAAAGAGTCATGGGGAAATTTTCAAATGTCTCAGCCTACAGGCTATAGTGAAAAGGAGCCACACACCAAGTATATGGTTCTTTTAATGCTGGAAGTTTTTAGATACCCAAGCACCTGAAAGATTAGATGAAAGGGAAACTACAAGGTAGGAAGAAAAGCTCTCTCATTTTCTGTGGAATGTGAATAGAGCAATATGCAATTATAGGACACATGGAACTTTATCAATGAGCATTTTAGGAATGTCTCTTTCTCCAAGATGGGTTTTTTTGGGGCATTGTATTAAGTATTAATAACTCAAGTTAATAGTTATTTTTTAGTCCTGAGCTTTATGCTTTTTTGATCAGGCTGGTAAGATAAGGTAACAAAAGGAAAATTAGCACAGAACTTGACATAATGATTATGACAGCCAATAGTGGAAGAAGAGGAAAGAGTCCTATGAGGTGCCTTCAGCAGAAAGCATCTTTGGAAGTGGTAGAAATTATTATTAATCGAGGGGTACCTTACAGTAGTGTCTCATAAGTGGTCTGTGGCAGTAGTTACTGCTACTTCAGAAATACTACCCAGAGATGCTGAGAGCAATGACTGATGTCTTTAAAACCAAGAAAGAAAGAAAAGACACTGGAGATTATTTGACACCTAAGAAGAGAGAAAGCCCTAGAGATCATTGAGTAGTTTTTCTGGCCCGAGGAAGCCCACAATATGTAAGAACTTTTTTCTATAATTCTGGCACCTGTGAGGTGAGTATGGGAAGGTAAGTGGAAAAGAAAATGTGCTCTTCTTGGAAGGTTTATTTAGAATGATTCTGGCCAGTTTTAAAAAAATTGTATGCATTAATTTTTTTTCTATTAGAACCAACTAATCTGATATTGACAATAGACTATTTCATTAGTTATACCAAATCATATCCTATCAATAATCAGAATGTATCTTCTGTTCCATGAATTCTATGGGAGTCTTTTCATTATGGACTTCTTCCTTGAATTCCTGCTACCCAAGGCAGAGATTTAATTTAAGAGTCAATTTCTAGAGAAAGAATTGTATTAGGCTGAAAATTTTTAAAATACCGTGACTATTCTCTAATATCCACAGGAAAACCATAAACCATGTCAAACCCCTTTCCAGGTCAAAGATGTAGTTACCAGCATTTTACTCCTTTCTTGATGCTTTATCCGAGAGCCCTGGGTTTCCACTTGCCTAAGTTTTGGGGTAGGTTACAAGGGATGGAGGATTATCTTAATCCAGTAAGAAAAATATTCTGGAAGTCATTCATCATTTGGCCACTACAGCCACTAAAATAGTAACACACTCTGCTCTAAAGGCACTTATGGTATGGGAGCAGGTGGTGGGGGTAGGGTGGGGATGGGGATGCCAGTGGCATCCAGGACATTCATTCACTTGCCAGAGTTCTTAAAGCCCTTTTACAAAAGGGAAGACTGTGGCCGCATTGGGACTATTTGTCCCCTTCTCCCAAATTCTTCCTTTCTGTGTTCATTTTATAATAAAGCACTGAAAAATAAGTTAATAATAACCAATACTTACAAAAAAAGGGGGGGGGCGTGCATGTATAAATGTCTGTGTTTTAAGAGACATTTCTTTAAATAAACTGGCAGAATTAAGCCTATTTTTCATGGATAGTTTCTAAAAAACCAGCAGTTAGATAGATTTCCCCTTCATCCTTCCTGGATGAATATAGAAAAGCTGTTAAGTCTCTTTCTGCTTTGAAAATGTAGGGCACAGACAGAATATATCTGAGAACTTAGTAGTAGGGCAAAGGGAAAGAAAAGAGATCAGAGACCAAGACAAGAGACTTCTGGGCATACATCTGAGGATACTTTTACATGGACTGAAAGGCAGCCTGATGGAAAAATATGTGGTTTCATCACCTTCTAGACACTGATTATGATGTTAATGGCTACTATCAGCTTATATTTACTGAAAGATAGTTCTCAATGTTTCTTTCATATTTCTGTATGTCTTGCAAGGAAAGGCACCTACTGCCTTTGTTCTAGACTTCATTCTAAGGATGTTTTTGTATTGAACAACCTTGGGAAACAGAGATTATAACTTCCCCTTCCCAGATGTGTTTATTGTCCATTATTAAAAAAATCAGTTTCCCTAAACTTACGGTTTCTCTCCTGTGACACAATTAACTGCTTACACAGATGTGACTCAGCCATTTTCATCTTTACCTGAGGTAACTGAAGTAGGAGAACCAAAGAACATGAGGTACGTGCTCTTTGCTATGACATGATCAATAAAGTCTTTTGTCTCTGACCCAGGAGTCTCATGTCTTGTTCTAGCAGCCATGAACCTGTAGCAGGGTAGCTTATTACATTGCAAGAAGGGTAAAATCTCACCCTTATAAATGCTCTTCCTTATAAAATACATTTTTGGGTATGAGAAAATAATCCTTTTTCCTAATGATGGCTAGGGAAGGCTTTAAAAGAAGCTGTAGGATTTGAAGATAAACTATGTTCTAAGAGGCAAAAAAGGAAAATTAGGCCACTATGAACAGGAGGACATTTCTTACATAGTCTTATGGAAGCAAATTGTAAAATTTAATAAATAATGCATTTGGGAAAAGCAAAGATATTAAACTACAGAAAGAATAGATAGTAGAAAGATAACTCAGTACATTCTAATGATAACAATGAAAGTGATAATTAACTTACATATGGTGATTTGCAGTTTACAAACCATTTTCACACACATTATTTTCTTTGAGTCTTATAACAATCTTGTGAGATAGTCTTTATTATTTTCTTAATTACACAGTTGAGAAAATTAAAGTTTAGAAAGGTTATATAACTTGTTAAGGGCCAAAAATAATGTTAAGAAAATAAAAAGTTGAGACAGGCTTAAGTAAATTGAATAAAACCAAAACAAAAATCAAAAATTGGCCACAGAATTACAATCTTTTGTCACAAATTATTCCCTTAATATTATAAATCTTCCATTTCAGTTTTGCCCCACTTGCCCCCGATAAACATATCTTCCCCTCCTATGTGGAAGAACAAAATCCCTTTACTTACCCTATGTACTTTAGCTATGATGCTTCCTGTGTCTTTTCACATTTAAGTTTTTATAAAGAGCAGCTTATATGTATTCTCCCTGCTTCTCTTCTTTTCCATTCACCTCATTGCACCTACTATTCTTAAAAAAAAATCCATATTAAGATCACCAATGACAATGTAAATGACTATGACTCTAAAATGCAATTGGATCATTATTGTAAGTTCAATCTCATCTTCTGAAAATACTCTTCTTTAGATCATGGAATACTATTCACTCACTTATTTCCTCATTCCTTTCTGGTTACTATTTTTTGATTGTTTTCCTGTATATCTCATCTTCCAACTGTCTTACAAATGCAATTCTCTAGTGTTCCATCTCCATCCTTCTCTACTTGCTCAATCTGCTTTCACTGGGCCATCTCATCTATGCCGATTATTTAATAACCACTCACAGTGAAAGATATACCTGTTCTATATCTCTGTCTCTGATTTCTTTCTTGAACTTTGGATCCATATTTCAAAGCACCTAATTTACTTTCCAAACGGAAACCCTGTGGAACCAAAGGTTCGATATGTCCTAAATCAAAGCACTCAACTTTCTCTCCAAACCTGTTCAATTTTGTATTTATTTCTTGGATTGGGTGAACCACATTGACTTATTTCTCCAAGCTGAAATACCCCATCCTTCTTCCTTAGTCCCCATAAGCAACTAGTGATTGCATTTGGCTCATTCTGCCTACAGATACCCTCTCTAATATGTGTTTACCTTTCTGTTAACAATGCATTAAACTTCATGTAACTCTGAATATTCAACAAGCTGTCCTAGTAAAATATCCTCCTGATTGTTTTTAGTCCTCCTTTCATCAAAGATCTTATATATTTGAATCCTTGAATCCTTTCTGATTCAAATAACAATTTCACTATCTCTGAAATTAATATCTTCAATGTCTCCCAATGTTGATAGACAATCTTTTATTAATGGCACTCATGGACCCTCTTTTTGTAACTCTTACTGATTTCTTGAGCCTTATCTTCGGTGCTGATACTAATGCCCGTGTACACACATGCATGTTCATACTCTAAAATGTATATATACCAACACACACTTCAAGTTCTTCCCTAATGTATAGTTTCTCTGCTTCTCTCATTCTATTCAATACTTTTAATTCACATTAAAATCCCATTTCCCTCTCAACTTCAACCCACATGAAGCAGAGTTAAAAGCTCTTCAAGAATTTTGCAGATATATTAATAACATTCAAAGAATACATCTCATTCATTGCTTTATCATCATTTCCTACCATATTTGTCTCTCTGAACAGGCTGAAAGCTCCTTGATTTAAAGTGCCACAGTATTCATTTCTGTATTACTCAGAGCCAAGCATAATGCCTAAGAGTGAAAGGCATTAAATATTATTTGCTGAATAAACGACAATTGAGTAAAATTAAATTCCTCTAGCTGGTCTACTCATTATTTCTTTTTTTTGTTTTGTGATACTTCCTACAGTAATATAGAAGGTGGCAACTAAATAATCTTACAGTGAATGACAACCATTAGACTATAAAGAATATAATTAATATACATAAACCTCGTCGATAATTTTGTTATAATGTTCTATAATAATATTACTAATAAAAACAAGAGTTATTATTATATAGGTAGGGATTATTATCCTCAATTTATAGATGAAGAAATAGAAATTTAAAAAGATTGTGATGACTTGCCTAATGTCTGAAAGTAAATGGTAGGTTATATGTTACTCCTGTGATACTGAACAATTAGTAGTTTTCACCAAATATTTCAATTCTTCCACGGCACTGGGAAGATGGGAGAAATGCTCTTCTCTTAAAGTGAGATGTGGCCATGTGATTTGCTTAGGCAAAAGAAATGTCAGCATATCCCTACCAGGGAGAAGGTCTAAGAGCCAGCACCTAATTCACAAGCTTGCTTTCTCTCTCTCTGTCTCTCTCTCTCTCTCTCTCTCTCTCTCTCTCTCTCTCTCTCTCTTTCTGCACCACAACAACTGCCAATTTTTAACATTGATGGCTGCTCCATCTGACTGGGACTTGATTGAGGACGTTGTGAAATTAAACCACTTGCTGACTCAGATCAAAAATGTAATATGAGCAAGAAATAAAATTCTGTTTGGTTAAGCCACTAAGACTTTGTGAATTTTTTAATCGCAGCATAAGTTGGCCCACCTCGACCAATACTCCACAGAAGTCATAACTTCAATATTAAAGTTTAACCATAAATCTAAATAAAACTGGGGTTTTTTTTGGCAAGTCTGAAAAGCTTAAAGAAACAGATGTTTAAAATTCATTGAAAGTTATTTGTCTTTAGGGTACTAAAATAATGGGAATTTAGACATTCATTAGTTATTATTTTCATTTGCAATTGATAGATTTAGGTATTGAAAGATTTAAGACACAGGGACACAGAGAAGCCACCAACAGGAAATTCAATCTGAAGCATTACAACAAATAGGAACCAGAGACAGATGAGGCAACAGAGATTATGCAGCCAACATCCATTCCAGAAATACAATCTGGGTCACAGCCAGGAACTGCTGAGTTAATCAATGCAAATCAGAAGAAACAGGGTCAGAAATGAGAGACACACATTATCTAAAATAGAGCTGCAGATTCAAATTTCAGACCAAGTGTCAGGGCAAAGTCAAGACATTTCAGGTAAATCAAGATGTTTCAGATAAGTGGTATAATTGAAAAGGCCTAAAGCAAAGAAAAAAGTCACATTTGATATTCAGCTACATCAACCACCACTATCATGATCTTAATCATGACAATAACATACTGAATTCTTAGCTCTTTAGGTACATTTTCACATTTGCTCATCAAAGCAATCCCCTGAGGAAGCCGAAGTGTACATCATAGCACTGGACTGCAAACCCAGTTTTATCTGACACCAAATTATGTGTTCTCAGACACTACGCTAAATGGCCCTGTGCCATTTATTCTTTTTGTCTTATACAAAGAGAGTAATTATCAATAAGTGGCTTGGCCTCCCAAAATAGAGCCAATCTAACACAGGGTACCGGACAGAAGTAAAAGCTAATCTCAGCATGACAAACTGAAAAGAGGTCTAGCGTGTGATCTAAATTTGCCTAACAACGAAATGAGTATCCACCCAGGAGGAGATCAAGTCCTCTCCCTCCCCTTGCTTTATCCCATCATTGTGCTTCAAGCACAAAACATGTCTCAAAGACACAATTAGATCATCATGCTACAATGTAGAGTTCCTCAAAAAGACGAGTGAAGCTCTTAAAATGGAAAAGGACTTAACCTTACTTTTACTACAGTTGCTTAATGATTTACTTTTCATCTCTTTTTTCTCTCCCACATTTTCGTACAAGAAGAAGGTTCCAGGGGCAGGAGGAATGAGTGTGGGCAGAATGCTGGAACCTTCCTCTACTTCAGGCAGAGCCTCATCGAGAGTCACACACTGCCCAGCCAGATACACCAGGGCGAGAGACCAGAAAGACACGTTGGGGCCAAAGCCACAGTCAGCATCTGTGTTTCTTTGCACTGTCTTGAATGCAAAAACACTTAGCAGATGACTGTGGCTGACGGAGATATTAGGATCTCAGTCTTGGATTGTAGCTTTTCCTATTTTGGAAACACGATTAATAATCTATTTATTAATAAATCAATCTTCATAAGAAACATAAATTAATTATTACTGTTTTGACTTTGTTATCACTTACAGAGTCACAGCTCTATGCCAGCTAATCTGCCAGAAATGGCTTATTGTGAGGATTAAATGAGTTAATACTTGTATATTATTTACGGTAGTACACTAAAAACTCAGTATTTATTATGACGCTGATCACTGTCTCATTAAATCCTACAACAACCTTTTGAGGTTTGATTCTACTTTTTCAGGTGAAAAAGCTGAGGCTCAGGCAGCTTATGTAACATTCCGAAGGTCATACCCCTAATCAGTAGAAGACAGGGCTGAAATTCAACACCATCAAATATTAGTTTGAATGCTCTTTCCACTATGCCATGCCACACACCTCTCTCTCCAGTGGAAGAAATTGCACACCAGGTTCAGACACGAGGCACATTGGTCTTTATTGAAAAGAACAAATTCACCATAATTTTGCAACTCTTAACAATGCCAGCTGCTATAAACAGTATGAAATTCATGAAAGTTTGGAAATGTTCCCATCATAATAACACAGTATTTTTCAAAAATAATTTACATGCTATGTAACACACTTTATATATAGCAAATGAAGAGCTAATCCTAAGTGACAATATGTGGGCAGATAATGAATCATTTGGAAATCTCATGTAGATTTTACATAGAAAATATTGTTATCCATGAAAAGACTCGGAGTTTCTTAACCCTTTGCTGTGCCATGGAGCCACAAGCAGGAAGCACCGGTAGTCCAATAATGTGATAAACTCAATTCTCTACCCGGCAGGAGTGAGAGCTTTCTATCTTATAACAGTTTGGATGACTTTATATAAAAAGTGGAGGAGAAAATTATACTCCCCTCCCACATATCAATGGAAATGCTTCCCATGGAGTGACTCAGCCGGAAACCTTAAACAGGAGCACGGTCGCAGCATGCTTCAGCCAGCCACAGCAGGCTCCACATTAGCTGCCTTCCGCATTTGTGGGGACAACACAGAACCGCGGCTGCCAAGAGCACCAGAAGCTTCTACCTTGTGAAAAAAATCTAGTCTCATGGCAAAAAAAAAAAAAAAAAAAAGACACAAAATCTTCATGCTTCAACATGTAGCACTTTTCTACTTGATCCTCAACAATATGTTCAAACAGCCAACAGACCATACTTTCTCCCTCTCTATGAAGGTAATAGTTATAAACAGTCATATCACTATCAATTTGCCAGGCACTGTTCTCGTTACTTCACCTATATTCATAATTCAACTTAATACTTACAATGCTAGACATATTTTCCAGACAAAAAATAAAAAATCAGAGATTTGTTAAGTAAGTTTCCCAATGTCAGATATCTAAAGTATGGTGGGATGAGGATGTGAACCCAAGCTCTTTGATGTGCTAGCTGCCTAATTAGCTATGCCAGTATCACCCAAATTATCTATAATTAATTTTGAGAAAAGCCTAGCAGTTAGGAGGACAATCATAGTGCCAGGGTATATTGTGATGATTGTGGAGAGAATCTAAAATCTGACAAGTAACCTAAAGAAATGATCTTTATGGTGTTCTCTAGGTCCAACATTGAATGATTTGGTTTTGCTGGGCTAAGAGTTCCATGATCTCATTCATCTTGCCCAAGAGTTCCACAGCCCCACCCCATCCCAAAAAAGCATATAAAATATTATTTGATATATATCACATATAATCTTAGCATATAGCAAATTTAACTTTAAGTCAGTAACTTTTTTTATTTATTTACTAATTTAATGTATATAAACAATTTCTTATTAAAAGGCATGAAACAGTTAAAATCAGAAAAGTCAATTCGGTATACCATTTTCCTACTGAAGGAATGGATGAATGTCACTTTGCCAATATTGCATTGCAACATGAAAAAATCTAATCTTTAAAAGCCCCTGATAAACTGATTGCATATACCAAACAGCATGGAGACTGTGCTACTTTTATAATCTTCAGGATGGTAAGTTTGTTTCAAATTATATCTTGTCAATGGAAATTTATTACATAAGAATACATTCTAATCATGGTATTCTTTAATTCTGAAGTATACAGGAAAATTCTTGGAGTACTAAATCTAGCACTTTCATGTTGTCTTGCTTATTTGAAAAAGAGTAGCAGGTGTAATAATCATGGCATGGGCACTATTTCTTTAAATTAATAATTAAATGTTAATTTCTCTTCTCAAACAATCCATTTTAGTAATGTTCTTACACTCACTGTGTGGTTTTGTACTACCAATTTGCCACCCACTTATTAGTCTGTGTCTCAATATGTTATAATTTTTATGTTTATTATAATTTTTATAACCATTATTTAGGCATTTCCACAAATTGATTACTAATTCAAGCATTCTTATGGCATAATTAAACTTACCCCCATATTACTTAGCCAATAAAATATAAGTAGCAGCCTGTAATATCTTTAAGACTTTAGTAGAACTGTCTTTCTGCTTACCAGTTCAAATGGAATTTCTATATCTGAACAACAGTAATTATAAATGATGTTTCAGCTATCACAGCAATAATTATCTATTTTATATTAACACTTCCTGTAACACTTACAGGTATTTTTCCTGTAAGTACCCACATACTGGAAAATAACATTTTAATAATCAAGCCAAGTTCAACACGACCTAAACCAAACTCAGTGTTTTCTTTACTTGAAGAATTATATCACCATAATCCCATCCTCCAAGTCTGGAGCTAAATTTGAGATCTTTGTCTCTCTCAGTTCTCATATTTTATTATTTCCCAAACTCTCCTCCGTTAGTTTTAGTGTTACAATATCTGAATCCCCACTGTTTAACTCTTCATTCATGATCCACATTACGTAGTCTATTCCAATAGCCTATTAATTGGCCTGACTCTAGTATTTTTCCATTACCATGTGCCATTTTCTCAGTTGTCAAATTAAACTTCTTAAAGTATAAAATTGTTCATGCCACTCTATCATTTATAACCCCACAATGACTCTTCTTCATTGCCTGACTCAAGTTAAGCATTGCCTATGTTGATCCCATCTCATTTTTACAGCCTTAATTCCACTTACTCCCTTCAATTGTGATGGACTAAATGTGGTTCACCTCCCTTCTTCAACTATATGCTAAATTGTCCTTTTTCTCCATGTCATGTTATTTTTTACTTAATACCTTAAACCTGTTTTTCAGGATTAATTTCAAATCCTAATTCTTCTATGAAGACTTCCTTTCTTTTCCCATCTCCAACTGAATACTAAAACCCTATAAGAACTTTAATGATTGTTTGTGGCACTTATAATATTCTGCCTAAATACTCTCCCTAAAGAAGATGCTCAGAAATGTTTACTTAACGATTGGATATACCACAATAGCAAAGAGCATGTGGAAATTTGAAATTATAGGTAAATCATTTTTTAATCAATTTAGAAAGTATTGAGTATAAGAATGCAGGTAAGAAACAAGAATTTGGCCATTCTGGGCTAAATTTTCTTAGCATGATAAATGGATGAATTGTGCATTCAGTGGCCCTAAATGGTTTTGAGTATGATGACCATGTTTTGATGTCAAAATTTTCACCCTTCCCAATATGATAGTAACTGTATTTTTATTATTATCAACTAAGAAAATACATGTAATTATAGATTTGGAACTTCCTTACAAATACCCAGCACCATTTTCACACCCTCACTCAATACTCAGATTAGGAAAGCTCTAGAATACCTTTGACACTTGCCACTTCAGATAATATTCATGAAGTGTTTATTATTGTTCCTGACTCATGATATGTATGCTATAAATATGAGGGTTAATATCACTATTACCATCACCTCTATTTCTTCACATTCCAAATCCCAATTCTGTGGTCAACCCTTTTCTTTCTCTGCTCCCCCTTCATAATATTATCCAACTCATTCTGGATATGCATCTCCTAAATGCCACATTATCCTTCTTCATAAGTATCACCAGATGCTTCAGTTTTGACCTCTTTCACTAACACGCGCTCTTGGTTACTTTCCTCTCTTCCACTCCTGCATTTTATTCTCCCAGTCGCCATGGTATTCCCTCCACTCTCACCATTTTTGTCACATCCTCTACGTATTACTTTCTCTCTACTCATCATTGTCTAAACCTTTCAGTGCCTCCTATTTCTTAGTTGCTTCTTTTTCTCTCTTTAATACCTCGACCTAGCTGCTGTTCATATTTATAGCTGAAACTTACTTTGTGAAATAGATATATTCTTTAAAATCTATAGTAAAAACAAATTTCTCATAAATAAAATCTTACTAAACTTATGTAAAGAAAACCCTTAATATGTAAAAATAACGTGCTGTGAAGTGAATTATCATGGCCGACCATTTGCATCAATACACACACTAAACAAGTTGGCTTGAGGTCCTGACATCTCTTTCTTTTACAATCTCTAATTCTAATCCACAATGTATCTATGACTCTCTACTTCATCTTTTTTGAAATGATAGGTTAAGCAGAAAAAAAAAAAACAAAAACAAAATTCACTTTTTCCCTTTCTCCTGATATCTCTGAATCAGTGCATCGTGACTCAAGTATGGCATTGTTTTTTTTATCCTTTTACTTCCTCATCACTGTCTTTGTGCTCCTGTTGCTGTTCTTCTCTGTTAGAGTATTACCAGTCTCCATTCTGCCAATGTGTCTCATCCTCTGCTTTATTTCTATTACAGTTGGAGTGTTTTCCAAGCTTGTTTTGCATCTAACGTCCTAGTTCCTTCTCTTCTAGATTTGATGCTTGATTTAATTTGCCTTTTCCTTTCTATCATGTTAGAAAGGAAGTCTCAAGTCTACTTCTTTCTAAAACACAAAAGACATGCTTGAATCTATGCCCATGATGAATAGGATCAATGATCTGTTTTTGTAAATAAATGATACTTTGTTTAGCACAAATGCCAAATAAAATCGTATTATTAATACTTACACTCAGCATATTTCTGAAGCTGAGAAAATTCTGAAGGGCTGAGGTGGGCCCATTTTTCCTGGTTTGTCATGGTGTTGGTGAGGAGCTCTCACACATACCAGGTGAGGGATTCTTCACTCAGGTGTCAGGCAGAGCCCTATGCTTCAAAGATTCCACATGGCATGGTTCATGATAAAATACCTCACACTTTCAAAATATGTAAACTGTCCACATGAAACTGCTGTGGATGTTTGGAGTTTCAATAATGTGTTAACTGCAAAAAGAAAAACACAAAGATCAAAAGATTAGCATTATTGCACAAAGGAAAAAAATCGACAAGTATAAAATATCGAGGATTTTTAATTCCTAAATGATACATTTGAAAGGTATTTTAATTTGTATAATACTTAATTTTTAATTGTTTAGCCACACTTTAATGGTATTTTTATATGCATTTGCTATTATGAAATCATAGACATAGCCATAATTAAGAGTATGAAATGTGAAGAAAATTTTACATATGGTTTCATAAAAGTAAATTTTTTTGTGTTCAGCTTTATAATATAGACTTCCAATAATTGCTTGAAATGGTCTTCAGCAGTAACACAGATATTTGCAATCATGCAAATGTATTTTGATGAGTCATAAATTTTTTCTAGCAATCATATAAAGAGAATAGTTTTAGTTTTACAAGTTTTAAAAATTCCCCAAAACATTGCCAAATTAAAGCAATTCTAAATGTCTGAAAGACTTGTGTAATGATAGTAGATGATTCTATTGTGAATCATGCTTTAAAATAAATCCCTAGGTTGTCATGAACCTACATTCACTGGCTATATCTGTAAAGGCAAACAAAATGAAAAACTATCTGATTTCAACATTTTTGTCAGAGACTATACTCAATTGCTCATTAATCAGCCAGACTGTCACTGCAATCTTTATAGAAAATGAAGTATTTAGAAAGAATTACTTGGTTTATGAAATGATTTCACTGGAAGGCTTATTTACACAATACATGCCATTACTTAAAGTCACAGTACTTCTATGGACAAGTCTCATTTGGTCTTAGTGCCTTGCCTTTCTTCAACATCACTTTCAGTCTCATGTATTCAGTGTACCTGCACTCAACTTTACAAGGTGATATTTTGCTATTTAATGGGGAAAAATGATGATATTAATGTGTTAACACAGGTCAAATTGTTGGGTATCTTTTCTCTCCCAGAGACAACCATGAATTTGCGGATGCAATGCAAATGAAAAGCAATAGGTATCTGTGATGGACATTTCTGTGTCTTCCACCCAGTTTCCTCCTGCTGATTTCCACCTTCACACAAATGTCATTCTAACTCTCTGTCTCTCTCTAGTTACAGGCAGTTTTGGTGGAACTGTAAAACAATGTGTACTGTCCTTCCCTAACTAATGGGATATGGATGATTTAGTTACATTGGCACATTACACTCCATCTTGTGGGGCTTTAAATGTCAAGTGGAGCGCTTCAAGAAGGGTGAAAATAGTTGCACCTAAATGATTATAGAAATAATTGGATACCTGTTTTACTCTGAGCCTGACTCTCCAGCTATCTCGTTATTTCCAGAAGCTTATGATATTCTTTTAATAAAGGATTAATATGCAGTATGCATATACTGAGACATCACAATGCAATTATATGTGATTAATGTTTGTTAATTAAAATCTTTTTAAAAAAATAAAAAAAAAAATCCAGGACTTAGTTGGCCAGAATCAATTTCTATTGCCTATAATCCTAAAATCTTAACTGATGGTAATGGCAGTTCATTTATCCATTCTTTTTTTCCCTTTTTATAAATTTCAGAATATTATGGGGGTACAAACATTTTGATTACATAAATTGTTTTTGTACCATTTGAATCAAAGTGTGCCCATTCCCTAGCTAGTGTGCATTGTACTCATTAGGTATGAATCTACCCATCCCCACCTCCTCCTCCCATCTGCTTGATTTCTGATGAATGTTATTTCCATATGTGTACATAAGTGTTGATCGATTTATTCCAATTTAATGGTGAGTATATGTGGTGGTCGTTTTTCCATTCTTGTGATACTTTACTTAGAAGAATGGTCTCCAGTTCAATCCAGGTTAATACAAGAGGCATTAGTTCACCATTTTATTTATGCCTGAGTAGTACTCTATGGTATACATACAGCCAAGGAAACAATCATTAGAGTAAATAGACAACCTGCAGAATGGGAGAAAATATTTGTGTGCTATATATCCAATAAAGGGCTGATAACTATAGGGCTATACAGAACTCAAGCAAATCAACAAGAAATAAAAATCAAACAACCCCATTAAAAAGTGGACAATATACATGAACAGAAACTTTTCAAAAGTAGACAGACTAATGGCCAAGGAACATATAAAAAATTCTCAACATTTCTAATCATCAGGGAAAGGAAAATCAAAACCACAACGAGATATTGCTTAACTCCAGTCAGAATGGCTTTTATCAAAAAGTCCCAAAACAGCAAATGTTGGCATGGATGTGAAGAGATAGGAACACTCATACATTGTTGGTGGGACTGCAAACTAGTACAAGCTCTATGGAAGTAGTATGGAGATACCTCAAAGAACTAAAAGTAGAACTACCATTTGATCCATTTATTCATTCCAATGTTGTTAAGCCCCACTGTGCTCCAGACAGCATTGTAGGCACTGGATATACAGCAAAGTTCAGAACATACAAAAGACGAAAATAATGCTAATTTCAACAGCGTGTCAGCTTTATTGAGAGCAGGAGTATGCAAGGCACTCTCCTAATCGTATTCAGCCTTTACAAAGCAACTCTGTGAGGTAGGTGCTAACAGTCTCCCCTTTGGACAAATTAGAAAACTGACACTGAGTGATTGGAACCTGGTAGGTATGGCAGAGACTGTTAGAAGCCCACCCAGTATCCATTCTCCCTTGCTTCCATGGTGAAAGAACCTTAATTTTATTGAATGAAAATAATCTAAATAACTAAATTCCCTAGGTTCTCTGGGTGAAAAAGTGGCCAATGAGTTGTAAGCAGATGTTGAGTGAGGCATATAGGAAAGTTCTATTAGAGGAAACAGCTGGCAAGTGTCCTTTTAATCTTTTTTTTTTTTTTTCCTTTCCTCCACCTTCCTACCTGAAATGTTGACGTGTTGGCTGCCGATCCAGAAGTTTCTTGCACTAGTAAGATAACATTAGAATGGAAACTATGTGCTAAGGGTGGTAGATCCACATAAACTAGACAGAGGTAGGCAAACAGCTGACTGTGGAAAAAATTCGATACACCACCTGTTTTTGTAAAAACAGTTTAATTGGAGCAGAGACACACCCATAAGAGAAACCAGCAAGAGGCGGTTTTGGAAAAGATTTCAATGCTAAATAACGAGGTTTGGGCATTATCCTGAAGGCAGTTAGGTATAATGAAAGGACTGCAAAATAAAGCCAGAAACCTGATCATTCTAACATTTTGGGAAAATGTCGACATCTTCATTTAGCTCCTTTCTTTTTCACTTGTATTGTTGCAATCTCTTCTTAACTGCTCCTCTGAGCTCTCCCCTTTCCTTAATAGCCAATTCCCAGATCCCCCTTGGTGTCTTTGGATGGTAATGAACGAAGATGATTTCACAGGCCTGTCTGACAAGTTATCAACAAGTTAATATATTACAATAGTAATAATAATTAATTAATTAGTCATAGCTGCCATCTGGCTACCTGCTCTAAAATGTATTAAAATCCCCCTGTTAATTAAGTATAAGAAACCAAAATTGAAAACGACTGCTGAACTGACATCTTTCAGATCTTTACATGAATGCTGTCCACTCAGCAAGTCCTCACCTGGTCATTCAATTCAAAACTGCACAGTCATACACCATCCCTCCATCACTCTTTTATTTGTTTGGTATATAATGTTTTATCGTCAAATGCTTCACTTATTCATATTGTTTAATATTTGTCTCCTGACACTAGAATCAGAGGCAACATAAGTGGGTTTGAGCCCTGATGGAATTTCATAAAATGGACACATCAACTAAAAATACTTGTTAGGTTTGCCTTGATTTTCCTCCAGACTTCTGTATTAAGATTCTGCATCACCATCCTGTCCTATACTCCAAGATGTAAATTCTATGGAGGGCAGGGCTTTTTGTTCGTTTGTTCACTGCTGTTTTCCCAGTGTTTAGAAGAGTACATGGTACATAGCAGCACATCAATAAATATATCCTGAATGAATTTATTTATTTCTTTTTCTTCCATAAAGAAAAATTTGAGTGGGAGAGTTAGAAGGAACCCTTGAAACTAAGAAAGAAAACATGGTGCATAAAGAAGGAAGCATGAACAAAAGTCATCATGGGCTTCACTTTTCCCAGCGGCCACAACTCTTTCCTTCAACTAAATGAGCATAAACGAAAGAAGCTGCACTTTCAGAGACAGAGCTTTTATAGTTGGAAAAGAATGGGTTTATTTCCAACAGTGTGTCAATCTGTTTAAAAATATAACTAACTCCATAGAAATGAGCATCATTTCCAAGGAATGCCTTAATTGAGATATCAGTTACCCAATTTATAAAATCACCTTACACATGAGGCTCAAGTATATTTGTACATTATTTTTTAGTATCTAACAAAAACACTACTTAGGCTTTCTTTCATTTAGCATGACCTGGTCAACTTAGGTCTTCACTTTTTATATCAAGAACAGTGTCTCTGAATTTGCTCTTCTAACCCAATTTGCATTTTGACAAGTGGTATTTACAGAGTGATGGCATCCCCGAAGGACTCAAAGTAAATTTTCTTTGGTTCTTGGATTTAGTTTATTCTAACACCAAAATGCTTTGACTAAACCCCTCTTTTTCTCACCCTTCTAATGGAAGCCCTTGATTTCTCATGATTTGGGTAGTTCTAATTTTCATCATGTGATATGACATGTAGCAAAACAATAAAAATAAGGGTGAGGTGCAGATGGAATTTTTTTTTCCTAGTCAAATCTTTTAACTAGTTGAATTGACATATCATGAGTCTGTGAAAAGAGAAATGTTACATGTGCAATATTAAATACAGAGGTATTCTCCATGCTTCAGAGGGTAATGAAAATGATAGCAGCACTTTCTTATCATCTCTGCCTCTTCATAAATGGGTAGAAAGAATGTGACAATATTCAGTTGGGATTTCCTAGGGTGCATTCACAGATTTCCTGTTCCTCTGCAGAAGGTTTTCTTTAGACATGTAAAATAAGTTCCAGGAGGGATCCACTTTGCTGGCTTTTGGAAGGCAGATTAATTCTGGCTTCCCTATCTAGTTAGCATATGTGCCACTTTGCTTAGCTGGTGGCAGGAAATGATCATGTTAGAAGAGTTGAAGAAGGCTGTTTGGCCCATTCCACCTGGCTAAAACACAATCTCTGTAATTCAGGAAAGATTCAACCTCCTCATAAAGAAGCCATTAGGCAATATCTAGATAACTGAATCAGATGTGTTTGACGCATCATTTGTTATTCATATTAAGTGTAGATTTTTAAATAATTATTAGAAGTCAGCATGTCATGAGTCCAATCATTGAATAGGAGTTTGCAAACATTAAGGCACACTGAAGGGTATATGTATACAAATTTAAGGCATTATGATAGCTGAAAATATTTAATGGGTCTCGAAACCAAATGGTAAGGTAACCATTGGAAAAAATCCTGGGGAATGCAGAGAAAGAATGCAGAGTTAAAAACACAACCATAAAATTGCTGGAGGAAAAGTAGTATGAAATTAAGTGGGATATTAATTATATTAGTTGATTTATAATTATTTGTTCATTTAATTAATAAAATAAGTCTGAATTTGAGACCCAGTGGCATACTAGGTGCTAAGCCAGATGCCGGGGATGCAGTGCTATGCTAAACAGATATGGCACCTGAGCTCCTAGACCTTGTTTAGGGGGGGAGATCTACATTTCACAAACCATCTATACAAATACATAATTGTAAACTGTGATAAGTTATATTAAAAAAGACAAAAAAAAATCTATAAGAGAGTACAACAAGAAGTCCTGATTTAGTCTGGGAGATTCAAAGAGCAACCCATAAAGTAAGTTTTGATTAAAAATTGTAAACTTGAGTGAGGACAAAAATTTTCTGAGCAGAAGCCTGGAAATGAAGTGGGGAAAAAAAACTATAAACATTAGAAGAACCTTAAAG
Source organism: Indri indri (assembly GCA_004363605.1). NCBI lineage: Eukaryota > Metazoa > Chordata > Mammalia > Primates > Indriidae > Indri > Indri indri. The sequence continues at coordinate 1,126 of RJWJ010026341.1, read as the reverse complement.
AAGTCAATTATGACTGGACCCTGATAAGCAAGAAGCAGAGGGGCACAAGGTTTGGCTGGAAAAATGGATAAGAGCTCAATCATAGAGATGCTTAGAAGCCATACTGAGGATAGTACAATTTGTTGCGAAAAAATTATGAAGCCATTGATGTATTTTGTGTAGGAGATTTACAAGATTGACTTAAATTTTAACAAGTCCACACTGATCAACGGATAAGAAGGGGATGAGAATGGAAGCGGGAAGCCCATCTAAAAGGCTATTCCAATAGTGGATGAAGCTAAGTGGCTTTAACTAGGGAAATGGCAGTAAAGATAAAGGTAAAAGGCTGAATTCAAGACATTTTTGAAGCAGAGTTTGATAATGAATCGAATATGTTGTGTGCAGGATGGAAGGATCAAGAACAACTGCTGTATTTTTGGCTTTAGCACAGAAAATAGAAAGAACTCAAAAAATTCCCAAATATTGGAATAGTACCAGGTTTGATGAGAACAGAAAAATCAGTATTTAGTTTGGGGATGTATTAAATTTGAGATGATCATCAGACATCTGAATTGAAGGTACTAACAGATGGTGAGACAATCTTAAAGCTAAGAAAATAGACATGAGGTATGATATTATGAGTTGTCCAGTATAGATGATATTTGAAGATTTGGGAATGGATAATTCTGCCTGAGGTAGCAGTGATGAAGCTGCCCCACTAAGCTCTGCTTCAAGGAAGGACTTGCCATTCAGCTGCAAAGATCACAATTAGCTGACAGACTCTACTTCTTCTGGTCTTCAGAAGCCAACTTAGCTTTTGAACTGAAAACTTGTCACTGACAGGGGTCAATGATAAAAGATGACGGATGTACTAGGACTATGCCATTTCTGTCCATTGGGGACTCCTTTAATGGTCCATATTTATTCCAGACATCCCCACTGAGCTGGCTGAGAATTCATCAGATCTGCATTGTGGTCTGAGGCTATTTCTGACCAACCCTGCATTTCCCCCGCTTCTTTTCACAGGTGTCAATTTTACATTACAAGTTGAAGACTTTTCCTGCCCAATTCTTCTTGCTTTTTTCCCCTTTTTAATCTTTCCTGGGAATAATTTATTGATATGAGTTTACATCTCTAACTCCATCCT